>VYZR01036342.1:13648-23867 GCA_013400675.1 Oxylabes madagascariensis
CTGGCTGAGCAAATAGGCAGGTACAAGCTCAGAAGTGCTGGGAGAAAAACATCACCTTCTGGCAAAGACTTGCATCTAAAACGTTCAAGCACGAAAATGGGAAAAAAATAAGAGCAATAGGAGGTGGGTTAAGTAGGAATGCTACAGATATTATTATTTAAGTGTTGAAGTGAGGTAAACTTAGAAGCATTTGGCAAAGGATACGGAATTTTGGAAACAGACTCTGAAAAGTGTTACTCTTTTCTAAGTTTCTTCATACCAGANAAAAAGCTGAGTTTCAGAATGGGGACAAAAGCAAACTTTTCACAAATGTTTTCTATTAAACCAGAGGGATTTATTTACTCTCTAAAAGGCTATGGTTTATCTGCATACTTCATCCATCATGGATCCTTGTTAGTGCTGTTAGAGGTAGCAAATGGCAACTACTCCCCAGTTTGCAGTTGGCCAGGAGAGAAACTTGCTTACTTTGTGGCAGTAACAGATACTGAACCTGGATTTCCTGAGTGTGTTCAGCAATTTCACCACAAGACCATCCTTCTTGCAGCTGTGCTTACCCTGCCCACATTTTGTTCTTCATGAAGTTTGTTCAAACAATTGATTAATAAAAGTGACTGGGGAGAAATCGCTCTGCTATGTAAATTTTGCTTTCCTTTTCATTTTGCTTTGCAGGCCAGAATAAGGATGGTCCTTGCCTACCTGTTTGCTCAGCTGACACTGTGGGCTCGTGGGATGCCAGGGGGACTGCTGGTGCTGGGATCAGCCAACGTGGATGAAAGGTGGGTGAAAATTAGAAATCCAAACCCAGGAAGAATATGTTGCTGTCATTTCCTAGAAGTTCTACCGAATCCCACTGTAGATTATTACTCAGAAGAGGCAACAACCTAAGAATACACTGGTAACAGTGAAATTAATGAAAATAGTTAAATCAGCCTGAATGGGAAATTATTTTTCAGAGGTTTAGCCAAAGTATTGCTATAGCTTTCCCATAAAATGCTGTTCTCAGTAGGCTTGTGCATTCACTAGCCTAACTTCCCAATTTGTTGAATTTTCAGTTACTGTATTAGGAATTAAGATGTGAACTTTGAGCTGAAAAAACAGACTTTGAAATCTGGAGTACTGTTATTAGAGCTGAGTATTCAAAGATTAAAGCAATCCCTTTAAGACTGTGGGAGTAGTAACCTCTAAAACTGTTGTGCTGGTTGTGTGGGTGTTTTGAGATTTATTGTCTTAATTGGTCAGCACAGTATTTTAATTGTTTTGCACATACTGCCTCAGCATGGACAGTTTTGCAGTGCTTTATGATTATTTAAAGTGTCATCTGGAAATTTCAGGGCTTTAAGATAGCCCTGTTGCAGTTAAACATGTTTGCCCTTTACGTATAAATATTTTACTGATCTGCAGTCTGTTTCTCCCTTTCTTTATGCTACAAATAAATTCCCTATGGTGTCAAGGATTATATATTATGCTGCAATTACATTATTATGAACTGCTGCTGTATAAAATCTCCTGTTTTGCTCAGTCTCCGTGGTTACTTGACCAAGTACGACTGCTCCAGTGCTGATATCAACCCCATTGGTGGCATCAGCAAGACTGATTTGAAGAACTTCATTCAGTACTGCATTGAAAACTTCCAGCTCACGGCCCTCAGGAGGTGAGCAGAGATTCAGTGACTGTGTTTGTTAATTCCACTGGAGGAACTGTCTGAGCTTCATTTTTGGGGTGAGGCGCTGTTTTAACAAACCAACACTCCTAAGACTGCATAGAATCCATGTTTTTCCTTTTCCCTCTCCCTTGCAGTATCATGTCAGCTCCACCCACTGCCGAGTTGGAGCCCCTGGTGGATGGACAAGTGGCTCAAACTGATGAGGTAATAATGGGCAGTACCCTAAAATGCTCTGATAAAAACCCCAAAATCTGGGGTTTTACTGTTGTTTACTCATGTATGTAACCATGCCTATTGACAAGCATGTTACAGTCTTAAAGCCACCAACAAGGCATTAGTTTCCCACACCTGCCCTAGCTGCGTTGACAATAGTTTCCGAAACAGCAAATTAACATTTTTGAATTATTTTAGATTTTTGGGCACTTAGAAGGATGGGTGTTGTAAAATGCAGTTTGTTTTAAGGTTTTTTTTTAATATCAAAAGAAAGTCAGGGCCTTACTGCTATGAAAATGACTCAGCCCTCTTCTCCCCACACCATTCTCTTTGCTATCCCTTTGGAAAGGAGAGGACTGATAAAACTACCTCTGTGGCCTCCAGTCTCCCAATTCAGAGAGATTCCAGTGGGTTTTTTTTATTTCTGCTCATAATGTTACTATGTCTTTTTGACACTGACAATTTCACTTTGGTGTTTCTTTGATTTAACTGGGTTATTTTAATTGCTCCATGAAAGTATTCATTAAAATTTGCATAGTTAAGATTTTTCAGTGACTTTCTCTGTGTGTGTGTGTGTTTTCAGGCAGATATGGGGATGACATATGCAGAGCTCTCAATCTATGGGAAATTAAGGAAAATTGCAAAGGCTGGACCATACAGTATGTTCTGTAAGCTGATTAATATGTGGAAGGAAATTTGTACTCCAAGAGAGGTAATATACCAAAAAGAAAAAAAAATTCAAGAGTNCTTTTATAACTGCCAAAATAGAGTAGGTTTGGAGAACGGTCGGGTTCCTTTTAATTGAAAGGAATAGGTTCATTATTTTGTGTTCAGAGATTATTCTACAGCTGCAGCAGAATATGCTGGAAAAGCTGGTCTGCATCTCTTAAATGGAGCTTGATTTGTGCTGCAAATGGTTAAAACAGTTGTTAATTGGATAATTTGAAAACAATTACTTCAGAACTAGACCTCGGGGAAAATTGTTCTCTGAAACACAGATGACCAGCTACTCCTGAAGCCTTTGGTTATGTGTTCTGAGACAAAAAATGGCTCTTGCTTTGAAAGAATATCTAGACTGTGTAAAGGTAGAAAACAGTCTCCTAGATACTGTGCTCCTCTAAATTTTTTTAATTAAAATACCAAGAAACTTCATCTGATGAAAAGCTGCATTCTTTGTACACCAGGTGGCATCCAAGGTTAAGCATTTCTTCAGGATGTATTCGATCAACAGGCACAAAATGACCACCCTCACTCCTTCCTACCACGCTGAAAACTACAGCCCAGATGACAACCGCTTTGACCTGAGGCCGTTTCTCTACAACACCTCCTGGTCCTGGCAGTTCAGGTGTATAGACAAACAGGTAAATGCCCTCTGCTCCTGGAATGATTTTGTATTTGAATTATTCAAAGTGGGTCAAGCCCGCTTCCAGTGAACCTCCAGCAAAAGACAGCTAACATTTAGGGGTAGCAGTTATGACAGAAATAATTGTGATTGTTCTTTTCACATAGCTGTGAGGCTAAATCCTCTGATTTCAGTGTAGGCTGTTTAGGTTCTTTTTTTGTTATATTCCTATGAAAACAAGAAAAAATAAAAGAATACATGTATTGAGGACAGAAAGTAATAGGTGTACCCAGACTCATGAAGTCCTGTGCTAATGGGAGAAACAAGCTTTTGTGTTCTGGTTTCAGTGCAGGACCTGTCTGAGGGGATCTGCTTAATTGCAGAATTAAGCCTTGACCTACATCAGCGTGGGCAAAGCCAATGTAAGAGGCAGCAATTAACTGTGAGTGCTTCTCCCACCTGCTTCTGCAGCAGTTCTTTTTCTGAATCTCAAGTTAGTTGGCTCACAAATACATGTTTGCTCAAACACAGCAGCAGTAATGGTACCGTGCTCAGTTTGAGCACTGAGATGGGGAGGGGCTCAGGGGATTATTGGAACCATGCTTCACTTTTTATAGTTTTTAGCCACCCCTTCAAACTTATTTTAATGCCTCTTTTATAGCAGAAGTGCTGGGGTGAAGAATTTTAGCACCTTGAAGTTTTTTCTGCCAGAGATTTTACACCCCAGTTGCTTTTAAGAATATGTTTGTACGTGTAATAAAATATTAATTCCTTCATCTGTGAAATGCCAGACATGTTGTAATAGTATTTTACTACCTTGAAACCTGGGATAAAAGCTACCATGTGCAGTACTTTATTGTAAAGTATGTATGGTGGGGGATTTTTTACATCATACTAGACTTTTTCCCACAGAAGTCCAGGACAAAAGTTCTTTTGGCCTCAGTGGGAGTCAGGCAAAATGTTTTTGTAGGGTCTGGACCAAAATGTCGTTATTTTATGCTTACAGTAAATGTGATTAAGATCTTTTAATGATGCAGGATATTGTTACACTCTCTAACTAGATCTGTATGTAATAGCAGTTGTGCTCTGCAAGGGTAGTGGCCATTGCAACTTATTCCTGGAAATTGGGAGACAAGTTTGGGGAAGATTTTATTGTGTAGATAAGAGTAACCTGAACCTGATAACTCCTGCAGCTCTTTGCAAGACTGGAAAATAATAACTTTGCAGTGGTTTGAGTCAAATCTGCCCTATTCAAGAAAAGGAATACAGGAAGAGCTTCCTCTTATTGTAGGTGTTCAGCACAATTGTAACTCTGAAGAGAATCACTCTCTAGGACAGTGTCCCACTGATGATTCTGTTTCTGGGACTCAATCTGCACTTAACGGTTTTTCTGGTGTAGTAACAGGACTGTGAAAATATGGCATAAACTTGACATAAACCCCACTTTTAGTTAGGTAATGCCAGGTTTTCCTGTAAGAGAGTCATGTTACAGCTCGAGCTCATTTGTGAATGGATACACTTTGGAGTGCTAATGATAGAGAAATCTGTGGGATTTGTATAAAGTACTTTTCTGCTTTGGATGTCTGTAGTGTAGTCAAGCCAGTTTAGTTATCCACTCATTTTTAGTGCAAAATTCCCTTCGTATTTGCTGCAGAAGGAACAGGGGTAAAAGGAATTTGAGATCATAGCATCTCAAATGCTGGGAATTGCCAGACTTGCTCTTGGAGTCTTCGTGTCACTCAGCTCTGCCTGGCTAGGGGATTTAGAGGGGCTTTAGAACACTTCCAGGTGCCAAAGTTTTCGCTGGGATTTTAGTAGCTGGCATAACTTGAAGCAACTGTGATGCAGCTCAGAAGAAAGCCAGCACATCTACCCACAAGGATGAGACACCTGCAGGCTGTCTTCTGCTTTTTCCAGTGTCACACCGCAAGATTAGCTGCATTTGGTCAAACCAAAAGATGGATACACTTCATAAAAACCTGATCTTTGTGTGTCTCTTTTACAACCAGTGGCAGATGTTGATATGTTGATGGAAGAACAAGTGTTTTTTTGCTACTGAATTCGTTTCCTTTTTCCTTGCAGGTATCCAAGCTAGAAAAAAAGGAAGGAATTTCTGTGGTTGAAGATGTGGACTGACTTCTTGTCCTGATTAACTCTGGTAACTAATTTGCCAAACAGAATGTTCAAAACTGGATTATACTGTGATAATGAGCAGGGGTGACCTGCTTAACAGTTCTTGAGCTGATCATTGTAATCAATTTTTTTAATTGACCCTGTTTTAGTCCCAATATACTTAAACTGTAGTTTGGCTAAGGGATCATTTATTAAGGACTTTCTTCAACTTTGTGAGTTAATTGCCTTTAATTTAAAATATGTGGATAATCATAAATAAACCCAGGGTAGTTTGTTTGTTTGGTTCCAATAATTTGGATATGACTTTTGAGTAACATTCAGCTGAATGTGTAAAATTTTAACAGTTCTGGCATGTGCTGTTGAGGGGGAAAAACCTTACTTTGCAATAAACTTGTAATTTTGTCATGCTAATTGGCTCAGTTCTTATTCTACATGTTTTTTATTTACCTAGCACTGGCTTTGTCGAGTGGTCCAGTGTTTTGAGTGGCCACAAGGTCTAACTCAGCAAGGTATTGGGAGCATGTCTATCTCGAAGCAGATGGGTAATCTTCATGTTAGTGGGATCGAATTTAGAGTTCAGCTTCTTGTTTTGTTTGAATGAATGCAAATGCAGAATGAAGTATATAACCAGTATCCTCTGAGCTCAATCAGTGTTACCCACATCCCACCTACAGTTTGCAAAAATGTAATTTTTAACTTCGTGACTTCAACTGATCTTTTAAATTTGTTCAGTGCTGTGGAGCAATAAAAAAGGATGGGCTTCTTCTTTGCCTGAAGCCCTTTTCTGCCTTTTCATTTAATGTTTGGCTGTTCCCATTTCTTTTTTAAACCTTGATTTGAAAGGGGTACACTTCTAATAGGGAAAACTAGAAATGCATTTCTGCAGTTCTGGGCAAACAACATTCTTAACTGCAACAACAGGAGAGCCTAGGCCCAGTGAGATTTCTGTTAAAATAGTCTTACATTGTGCTAGTGGAAAATGTCTGCTAGAAAGGGCACATTCTCCACATTTCTTTTCCACAACTCAGGAGTTGATTCACTTGGAGTTAAAGATGCTGCATTGTTCATTCTGTGTTTGTTATATGGCACTAATTTAAATACATAACTAAGTTACCTTAATGGGTACTGCTGGTAAGAAGGATGGAAAACTCCAGCTGCGATTTGCCTTCCTTCACAGTCAGTTGGACACTTCCACTTCCCATTCCAGAAGGAGTGGATGAATTCTGAACAGAAGTTCAAGAATTTATTGTATATTTGAAGACTTCTTATTTCTCTGTTTCCTCCGGAAGTTACTGGTTTCTCTTTCTGAACAATCACAGAAGAGGAAAGAGGAGACATTTGCTTTTATTCAAATAAAAAATAATAGCACAAAATTACAATATTTACACACGTCTCCTGTGTTGTTACAATTAGTGTTGTTACCCTGACTATTTCAGACATTTGTCTTTCTTAGCAATGGCATTTACAGCATTTTATTTCCTGCCTGCTAATGCTGACAACAGATTGTACCAGCTCTCTATTTTCCTTTTACTACCCAGAAATTTTCACTGTCTGTTCCCCCTGATGCCTCTAGTTCAACTGTTATCAACACTTAACTCCAATGTTACCAGTGCATTGTTGCCTGCTGAGAATGGGAAATAATTCTAAAGTGTAGCTGATGAAGTTCCCTTTTTACTGGAGACAACTTGTATTGGGTTTGTGTGGCCAGATTTTAGTGGGGGAGGGCTGGCTTCTTTGAGAAGCTTCTGGAAGCTTCCTCTGTGTCCGGCAGAGTTAATCCCAGCTGGCTCCAGGATGGACCCAGCACTGGCTGAGGCCAAGCCAACCAGTGATGGGAGTAATGCCTCTGATAACAGAGGATGCACAGATCCACCTGCAGCCCACGGAGGGGCCCACAGCAGAGCAGGGGGATGCCCAAAGGAGGCTGTGAACCTATGGGAAGCCCGTGCTGGAGCAGGCTCCTGGCAGGACTTGTGGCACTGCAGGCAACCCACAGTGGAACAGGCTGTTCCTGAAGAACTGCAGCCCGTGGGAAGGACTCGTGTTGGAAAAGTTCGTGGAGGACTGTTCTCTGTGGGAGGGAAACTCCCACGCTGGAGGAAGGGAAGGACTCACTGCCCTGAGAAGGAAACAGCAAGAACTCACCATAATCCCATGCCCTGTCTCACTACACCACTGAGAGAGAGGGGCAGAGAATCAGGAATAAATTGAAGCCCAGGAAGGAGGATTGTTTTTAGGATTTCCTTTATTTCTCATTGTCCTGTTTTGATGTGATTGGTAATAAATTCAAATAATTTTGCTGTGTCAATTCTGTTTTGCCTGTGATGGTATTCAGTGAGTGACCTCTCCCTGCCCTTAATTCATATTTTCTCTCCATGTCCAGCTGAGGAGGGGAGTGATGGAGCAGCCCAAGACAATCCACTGCACAACCATTATGGTAAAGATAACATCAAAGAGTTTTCCTTTTTATCTTCAGCTTCAGGATCTTACCCTGACTTTTTTGGAAGCCAGTTTAAAACTCGTTTTTTACTAAACAGTGGTGCAGATGAAAGCAAAAGCTACCCCATTGCTATTTATCAAACATATATAAAATGATACATGTTCCTTTTCAGAGTTAAATAAAGGCGTCCCATAGAGACCAATCGATTTTTTTTTGTCATTCGGCTGAATTTGTGACACATCATGACTATGAGCCTGTTGTTACCCCTACAAACCACCAGCTCCCTGAAAGAGAGCTGGCCTGTGGCAACACCATTGTCCACAAGTGAACATTGCTCCCTGGTCCATGATTTTATTTGCAATTCAGCTTGTTCTTACAATTAAGAGTCGCCTTACTAGTCTTGATTAGTTAATGTGTAAAATACTGAAGTAAAGAGCACCCAGTTCGATAAACAACGTGTAGCTTTCAATTAAAGAGCAAAGGATGGGTCAGCTTTTACTTACCAGGTTGGAACACTAAAATGAGGCATTGATACACTCTCGTGTTCATCATTATGCCGCCACAGATCCCGGTATGTGGCGGAAAAGCGTTTTCAGATTGTCCTGACGCCTCTTGAAATTGCAGCTTTCTGAAACTGACCAGTGGAAGGGCGTGTGAATGGGGCCGTGAGAAAATCGGGCAAGTCTCGCCAGTGAAGCATCTTTTTAACAGTAAAAGCAAACATGAGTGAATTTCACAGTTGCTTACGGAACGCCTAGGCGATTAAATACCAATTAAGCGCTTTCTGCCACCAGGGATGTAAATGGTCATTTAGGACTTGTGATATATGTGGGAAGCGGCCTCGCAGCTGCCCTGAGGCGCCCAGCCCCGCAGCCGCCCTGAGGAGCCTGCAGCCGGCGTGGGGCAAAAAAGATACAACTCCTCATCGGGGATATATTTTTTAAACCCATAAATGACGTGTGCGGTCCCCCCTCGGAAGCTCAGGTGAAAACGCGACACTTTCCCGCCCCACACCACCCCGTTTATCATCGCACCCCGGCCGCCTCAGCACCGGGGGCGGGCGGGAAATGGCGCCCGGGGGCCACAGGCGGGCGGCGGCGGGAGGAGCGCGGCGGGGNCGGCGCTGAGGCGGAGCCGCTGCTGCCCCCGCGGCGCTGGCGGGCGGGCCGGGGGCTGTGGCCGGAGCGCGGCGGTGCCCGCTCGGCCGCCGAGGACGGTGAGTGCCCGGGGCGCTGGAGCGGGAGGAGCTCTCGCCCTTCCCGCGGAGCTGGGGCGCTCCAGGGAGCGGGGGGAACGGGAAGGGCTGGAAGCCCCCCGGGCAGCCGAGGGGCTCGGCGGGGCTCGGCCGCCCTGCCCGGGCTGCTCGCCGAGCTCCGGCTCTGAGGGAGCCGCTAGCGCTGGGCTCAGGTGCGAGCCTCGCACTGCTGCTGCAGCCCCGGGCTTTGTAGTTCCTTATGTAATTTTAAGGTTTTCCTCTAAAGCGCCTATAAGTTTACTCGAACCCGGTGACTGTCTTAGCTCTGACATCTCAATTTCCCCAGGATGGAATCCTTCGGAGACCTCAGGTTCTCTCTTTTCAGGGTATCGCATCACCTGAGGGAGCCTTCACTTTTTATTGCTCTTTTGTGCAGTGCCAGAAGTGCAGCGGCGCCTGGGATGGATCCTGTGTGCCCAAACCAAGCAGTGCTTTAATCATCACTTGTGACTAAGTGTCACTTGCTGTGACTAAGAGTTGCAGAATAAGTTGGATAGCCATGGTAGAATGCATGGAGAAATTGCTAAAGTAAACGTTTTTGGCTAATTTCCCTGTTTTATTTTTATACTACGAACAGTCACTTAGATTCTGCCCTTCTAAAATCCTTGGCATCAACGCTGGTGGCTTGCTGTGTGCCTCAAGTACCTAAAGCTTTTGCTGGCCTTGCAATCCTTTCAGCTAATGCCTCCTTTAAGCAACTTTTATTTTTATCTCACTAGTGTGAGTTGTCATGAAAAAAATGATATCTTTACTGTGTGAGCCTGGCTTGCCTCCTGTTTATGCTCAGATCTTTCTTGCTCCGTGGTTCATATCAGCATCAGTACAAAGCTGTTGTTGCTGATGCTCAGATAAGGGGTGACATTTAAAAACCATTTGCAGTCTTTGTAGGAAATTGATGCTACTGAATCATGTGGGACATAAAATTGTCTGTGGCCGTGATGAGTGGTGTTTCTGGCATTGCTTGGTGTCTGGAGGAGGGCACTGTGCTGCTGCTGGACTCTTTCCTGCTGTATTCCGAGTTGTGATTGCTGTCTCCTTGGTGGAGATGGTATGAAGTGCTCCTCGGGACTCTTCCCCCCTGTGGGAAGGTTACACTAGCATATGTTTTTCATATTTTGAGTTGCCCTCAGTTTTTTATCTCTTTATCTCTCTCTCTCTTTTTTTTTTTTTTTT
>VYZR01036344.1:16051-26468 GCA_013400675.1 Oxylabes madagascariensis
GTATGCCTAAGATTCAAGGTTTAAAAGTTTTGACTAGATTTAGGAATGTAGATCAGTCCTGTAATGGTCTTTTTGACTCATTCTCCAAATAGCACTGAGCTTGCTTCACATGCCCTCATGGCAAGGGCCCTCTCCCAGGAGGGAAGGACTGGGGCTCAGGTCCGCCTCTGCCAGACAAACTCAAACGCAACTCTCCTGCTTTCCAGAAACTATGCAATTATAGTGGCTCAGAAAGAGCTCATTAGTCCTTAGCCCTCAGCACCAGGCTCACTGCCCTGAGGTCAAACACAGCTTACCTAGTGCATTTTGCTGAAGGGGGATGAGTTTTAACACTTGTTAAAATGCTCTGCTAAACTGGGTTCATAAAGAAAGGAGACCAACAACCACCTCATGGCTCTGTAAGAGCCATTACATCTGAGGTGTCAGGACTGTGTGACTGTACAGCCAAAATACATTTCTATGGTAAGACGAAGAAAGATCCAAAGTAATTATGAAACATAATATACCAATAATATTTGGATAAGTTCAATCTAAAATATTGCTCTATCCTTACATTAGGCTGATTGGAGCCTGTGATTCCAGCCATGAAGAGAGGGCTTATTTCAGTGAACCTTTAGCCAAAATCAGAAACCTCCCTGAGAAAAAGGGTGCAGCNCCCCTTAGTCTCACAGTCAGATTAATTTCTGAACAGCAGTGCAATGAAACTTTTGATTTAAGAGATTTGTTGAGGAAATCTAGATTGAAACTCAAGGTTTAGCCAGTACATAAATCAAAGGTGGGATCACTTCAAAGATTCCTCCATCTACTTGGCACAGACTTGGTTCATTTAAAACCTCCTTTCTCATAATTGTGCCCTTATTAAGATTTGAACATTTATAAAATGAGGAATGAGGTCTTATAGAGTTTTCTGTAATCACTTCCCCTGAAAATAAAAGTCTACAGAGAAGCGGTGAACGTGGGAGAGAATAGGTCATCTCCTGGCTATCATGGCTACTGATTTTATGGGGTCCTGTCGTAGAAGTAAAGCTCTGCAGTAAAGTTGCTTCCTGGCTCTGCCATAGATTTCCTGTGTGAGACCAATTCAGTTAATCTCTTAGGGCAAAAGTCATCCCATCACAATTCAGAAACTTAGCTGAAGTGCTGAGATTAGGAGCTTATTTACCCTACGATGTCTTTTTCACTTAAGCAAATGTCGCTAACCCTACGTGGTTTAGTTATCAATAGAGGAATCTATTAAATTACATACTTTAAAGAAGTGCCCTTAATTTTTAACATTTATAAGTATGACATTTAAGAATTTACATTGCCCATTTCCAAACCAGAATGTTGCTTTCTTCCCACGCTCCACCTTTCTTTTCAATTAATCTTTAATCCTTCAGAGAAACTCATCTGTACTGGGTTTTCTGCATTTTCAGTGTCCCCTTCACATAGGGCTCAACATATCTACACAAACTGAATTGAAAGCCCCTTGGAGCAGTTTCCAACTGCTGTAAGAAAAGAGACTGTGGAAGAAAAGTGTCAGATATGACAAGTATCTTGCGGTTATGCCTGAGTGCTTGCACGTACTTAATTGGAAGAACTAGAGAGTGTCAAAGGCCAAAGACCTTAAATAACATTCATGTGTTTCCTTAGCCTGGTGAGAGCCTTTCCATCCCTGTAGGTGGTAACTAGGCATGTCTGTGGCCAGCAGCAGGGCTGCGCTGCTTCTTGGCTTCACGTGGCTTCTCCAGCTTGGCTTAGCATCCTCAGTCAGGCACTCAAGGCAGCTGTGGCATCTGGTCTAGGGGAAAGAAGGCAACAAGGACAAGAAAGAGCAGAAAGCAGTGTCCAAAAGAGAAAGGTGAAACAAGGGAAAAGAGGTTACTTAGCAACTAACCAGAGCAAATATTTACAATGAATTTCATGTAGAGACGCCAGCATGCCAGCTTCGTAACACGCCTGTGTGATGAACCAGAATTAAAGTTTCGGCGGATTGAAATATAAGAAGTAAGATGTAAATAAACCTTGGCAATAACTTACAGTCACAAAAATAATTTTCTGTGATTTGGCCAAGACTTTAGGCAGAATAGCGCAGGATCAGCAGCTGGTAACTTGTGACTGGTAACAGATGCAACCTGGGATTTGCTGACTGGGGGATGGTCCTCACTTAAGCCAGAATTCTGCTTACAGAGTTCAGATAATTTCAGTTTTCAGTTCAATATAAATTACAACAAGTATTTGGCTAACTCAATGGAAATTTTTAGTGAATGACCAGAAAATCCTAAGGACTCCCAAGCCTTAATTCCAAGGGTACTAAAACAAAAAAATGGGGGGAAAGGCACAAAAAATGATGACATTACATATGTAAACAATATGTGCAGAATAAGGTCTTTAAATAAATGGATTTTGATAAATATTTGACTAAATGAAGTGCTATAAACTGTATGAAAGTTGTATAAATAAGTTGAGATGAAAGTCTTTTGCAACGCAATGAATCATTTAAAAAAAGGTTTTGATATACAGAAGCAATGTATGCTCACATCATTAATTTTTCATACCTAACACAAACAAAGCACACACCACTGCAAATACAGTGAGATCTATCTAAGGGCTCGGTAATTTAAAGTTTTGACATAGTCTCTCTGCCCATCCCTTGCTGGGTTCAACGTTGCAGGGCCATAGCAGTTTACTGTGCTGTTA
The DNA here is from genome assembly GCA_013400675.1 of Oxylabes madagascariensis. Taxonomy (NCBI): domain Eukaryota; kingdom Metazoa; phylum Chordata; class Aves; order Passeriformes; family Timaliidae; genus Oxylabes; species Oxylabes madagascariensis. The sequence goes on from VYZR01036344.1 coordinate 18,731, forward strand.
TTTCTTGTTATGTTATCCTTTGGGTGGCTGCTGTGATTTACTGACTCCTACAGATTTTATGCTGCTCATCCTCACCAGCTCACAGGACATCACTGACCTGACTGCAAGCAACAGGGTAGTAGGGAAACCCTGCAGATCCTGTTACGGACTCGCTGTAGCCGATTCCTATAAAATGGAAGACGAGAACAGCCTTAGCCCCTTCACAGATGATGGATGCAGATTAGCAGATCTAAACAATTAGTTAGGGTGAGAGAATGAGCCCTTAGACAATTAGAGCAGTTAAGCATCCTGCTGACAGCTGTGGTGACAGCAGACAGTAAAACTACCCTTGATGAAATGAGAAAACTCTCTGCCTTTTTGATTTACAGGCAAGTTTACATATAGGCTTTAAGGTGTTTAACTACAGTGGTCACAAACCAGGCACTAATATCCTCCTGTGTGCAGCCAACAATGCTGGATGGTGAGGCAAGTTGACACAGCTCAGCTCTGGCAGTGTCTGTCAGCCACGGCTGTTTGAAAGATGAAGGCAAACCTGTCAGGCACAAGGAGGCAAATTGACCGCCTGTTGTTACCACTGCAAGCAAAAAGAAGAGGTTTAATGCTTTTAGGTATGTGAGTATTAGAGGTGTTTTGTGCTCCCTCTCATTCATATTTTTATATTAAAATTTGCCGCTTGCGAGCTTTTGTTTCAAGTCTCATGACAGCTGTTTGGTCAATGTAGGTTTTGTATCCATTAAGAACAAATGATCCCTTGTTTTTAACCCTTTGATTTGGGGAGTTTGTATATCCAGGTGTGCACTGTTCCCTTCCCACTCCCATTGTGCTACCATTACCCAGGAGAGATACTTTAAATATCTGTGGTCAGTTCCATGGAATTTGCTTTAAATGCCAACAAAAATTAATTTGAACAAATTCTAATGGCTTTTGTGTATGGGTTTTGTCTCAGAGTTGTTTTCTGGAACTGGGAGAGGGAGGGGATGTTTTAAATGACCATGCCGAGAGGCAGATGTGTTTTCTTTGATCCAGGAGAGGATGCATTGTTGAATGCCACAGAGCCTTCAGACAACACTTGTCCATGAGATCAAGAAGAAAAGTGTTATGTCACGATACATTTTTTCTCACTTAGATGTTAGAATTACCAGGTACTAAAAACTATATTTAAAGGTACAGTATTGCTTCACGAAACATCTGGAAAAACAGGTAATCACTACCAATTGTTAAGGTGTGATAACAGCACCTTGGTGTTAGAAGAATCAATGTAAATTCTTACATCAGGTAAGTAGTGTATCTTTTAATTCAATTAACACTCTAAATATTGTCCTAATGGGTTAGTACAGCATATTATCATTCATTTCAGCAATGCTAGCTAGCAACAATTGGACTTATCAATTAGAGATGTGCAATATTCACCTGGTTTCAGGTTTTATTGTAACTGTGAGCCTCAGCTGGTGTTTGGTGATGTTCGCTGAGACATGAAGCCGAGCTCTATTTTGTGCATGTCATCTCTGGTTGATGGCATCAAGTGAACCTTTAATTGTGTTTCACTTTGGCTTCATTCACCTGTGACACTATTAAAGGAAGTGCACTGGGTGCAGATCTACATTAGACGAACCTGGTCCACTTCCATTAACATCACTAGAATATCCTTGGGAAGTTCTGTGGGAATTCTTGCGCTATTTGATTAACTGTCAGTAAACCAATATTTTTTTTCAAGTGTCTCAGGCTTTAATTTCAGTAGGTCTTCCCCAGCTTTAATGATAGCCGACATTGAGTTAAACTCTGAATTTAGGGAGAGAGATCATTGTATAATATTTTCAGCATTCAGATCAGAAATAGACTCTATTTATCTTTTTATTGGTAATGTTTTTTTTCTTAGGCAAGCCACCTGGATTATAGATATGTTTGCGTGGGGGAAAGCCTGTCTACACAATTTGGGTGTGTTTTTATTTTTCCTTGAAAGATGTAAATGAGTTTCTATACCAAATAAATAGTTCTATACCAAACAGCTGTGGACATAAGTGAAGATGTAGTAAAAATTGGTTTCACTTTTACATGGAAATTACTGAGAATGGTTAAGAACTATAAGAGAGAGACTATCAACAAAGCAGTATTTTTTTGACATGCAGAAGGTAATAAGTAATCAGGTTAACTATTCACTCACATGATGATAGTGGTCCTTTAGTAATGTGAAAATATTGAAAGAGAGTACAATATTCATCTGAACATAGTAGGTCTGAAAATACTTCAGAGACTCCAGTGTGATACAGCACCTTCTGAAATTTGGGATCTTTCTCCAGCTAAAACATTGCAGTGCTTGGTTTGCTCTTCTTCCTATTTCTGTGTCTGCAAGAGGTACAATTTCTGTGTCTACAAAAGGTACAATTTAGCCGTCATTGCTGGCACTTTACAGTGTTCATCTCTTTCCATCATGGTCTTTGTAGACAGGTAAGCTCTTCCACTCTTCCACTGTGAGGACAGTCTCTCACAGTATGGAAAGCACTGTCACCTGCAAGGAGTACTCCAAAGGCAAGTCTAGGGATGAGCTCTTTTGCCCAGTTGATTAATAATCAGATAAGGAGACAACTCACCTCCTTTTCATCTCAAAAGTGACGATTAATTCCAGATTTGGATTTCAGAAGAGGGTTTTAATTTAGTCCAAGAAACAAAGGAGAAAACAGACATTCCCACATAAAATCAGCAGTTTTATTACAATATGAAGTGTAAGTGTGTAATGTGTGCTCCATAACTACCTAGGAGCATCACAATAACAGGTATCCAGTAAAGGTTAGGTTTTCATTTGAAGAAGCTTGAATTGCTTTACAAAAATAACTTTGCCAAGTATTTTAGGGGACAGAACTGAAAGACTTTGACTTTCTCATCATTAAGAAAGGTTGGGATAAAATGTAGGTCTCCTGATCAGTGTAATACCCTGTTGTCTACTGCATATGAAAGTTCTGACAGAGTTGAACAACTGTCCCAGCTATTCTGTCCTGAACAGTAGATGACCCTATATATGACACACAGGGATATAAAGAAAGGGGTGTCACATGGAAAGCAAGCAGCTAACATCATCTAATCTACTCTTTGAGTTGTGTTTTAGGGGGTTTGGGTTGGTTCTGTTTGTTTTCAAAGAAAGAAGATATGACCCAATACAAACAGGTCTCACTTTACCTGCAGCCACATGTGCCCAGGTAAGACAGATTAAGGAGGAACTGGTGAGGACCTGGCATGGTCCCCTCCAGGAAATTTTGATCATCCATCTGGAGAGTGAGGGAGAAAGCAGATCAGTGGAGGAAAACTTGAGTTTAACCCTGCTCATATGTTTTTGCTGCTGCTGTTCACCCTGCCAGGAAAGTCATTCAGTTTGGTGCCTTGAAGTCAGCTGGCATAAAGGTTTTTGGATAGCACAGCAAGGTGCAGTGCTAGAAGATGCACAGTACCTGAAATACAACTCTTCCATGAGGTGCTGTGGGTCTGGGCACTGGGACCAACAGCAGATTTACTGGTTCATGCAGTTCACTGCTAGTATTGTTTTCCTTGGGCATTCTCATGGATGTGTTTACTCCTAAATGTGCCTCTCCTGTCTGAATACCTCAGCTGATACCAAGTCTTGGGCCTACTTCCCATCTGATACTCCTAGAGAACTGTCTTTCCCTGTCCAACCATCAAGGACAGAGAGGACATCTTCCTTCCCACCTTCTTTCTTTGTCACCCTTTTAATTCTGAGAATCTGTAGCCTGCTGGGAGAAGAACCAGACCAGGTTGTCCTCTGACGAGGTACTGCCCAGCCTTAAACCAAGCCCAAATGCAAGTGTTTTCTTTTTCCTCATATGTCATCATTGTGATTCTGGACTCCACTGTTGTGGAAAGCTCTTCGTTTTATTGTCCTTTTTAATTATGAAATCCTTTCCTCAGTAATTCTCTGTGACTCGGTAACTGACTCCACATGGCTAAGACGTGACTGTCCTGATTGAATTACTGGGAGAACAGAGCCGGCTGAGCCACATGCATGCGAGCCACGGCGCAGCACGAGCTCCCTTCGGCGGGCGCCTCGGGTCACCCAGGTGGGGACTGGAGCTCCTTCCTCCTCCTCAGACCTTTGCTGCCAGGAACAGCCGGCTCCCCCGCTGTGACCACCCCACCCTCTGTGACCCTTCCCCTCACCAAGGCACTCAAACCTGCGGTGGTATCTGCCCCTGGGCCTGGCACAGCCAGGAGGAGCTGTGGGCCTGCGCTGAGCCAAAAGCAGCACTAACACCGTGCAGACGCGACACCAAGAGCCCGCGGTTTGGGCCCGCGGTGGCACTGCACGTGCACACACCCAGCACTGGGTTGTGGCAGCTACCCACAAATGAAGGTGCAGCACAAGGTGCGCAGCGGCCACCCTGGCTCCAAGGATGGGCTGGGAGTCGTGATAGTTCACAGATCCACGTGCAGCTTCCTGGCTTCAAAGGGAAAAGGGGGTGATGTGCCTAGCAGGGATTCCGAAGCCGTGGGTGGTTTCCTTTAATTTAGGAAAGCATCTGATACAGTGTGTCACGACACATCACATTTATTTAATTCTTTCTTCGTTTGGATATGATTACTGTCACGTGGAATGGAAACGGAATGATGCACCATGAGCAAAAAAGTATTGTAAGATGGTTTAAATCAGCTTGTACTGAATTAGGGCAAGGAGAAGACGCATTCAGTGCAGGTCTGAGCAAATCAGGATTATTTAACTTTAACGTTAATGAATTGAAAGGACGAGGTCAAATTAAACAGGCCATTGACATAGTACATTGATAGTGGTAACTGCCTTCTTTAATTTACCCCCAGGGAACACTGGTAAGACCTCAAGGATTTACTAGTAAATAGGATTTTGTTATGAGAACACAGAAATGGAATTCTAATAATTAAATATGTATGTAATTTACTTAAGGAGCATATAACATAAATCCTAGCAGTCTAAGGATCCCACAATGATGGATGAAAGGGGAAGTTTTAGAGGAGAAGAGCATGGGCACAAGACATGGACCGCTACAGAAAAGCCGCACAGATGGAAAGATGAACAAGAACAGTGACTTTGCCTGATGAAGACTGAAAAAGGAAAAAGAGAAAATTGAATAGCCAGAGACAACGACATTGCAGGAGTGGCATGCACAGACATCCCAAAATGAGCATTCCATGAGCAAATTCAATTGAAGATACTTATTCTCTCTCTCTACATGTTTGAGATCTAAAGCGAGATGGAACACATTTTTTCATTATGTTTAGAAATTGAAGAAAGATTGTCTTTTGTTGTTGTTGTTGTTGTTGGTTTTGAATTCCATGAGCTATTTTCATGGGGAACCTAAGACAAAGACAAAGGGAGCAGTCACAAAAATAAGTCTCATGCAGCACAGGGACAGAACACAGTGCAGAAAGTCATCTGCTCCACTCCAAAGGCTGCAAGCTGGCTTATAGTTTGGGACTGACCTGGCATATTTGGGGGGCAGGAGGATAAAAACCAAAAAATGAAAATGAAAAAGGCAGAGTGTGGTGGGGAGAGAGAGAGAACAGCTCGTGAACATGCCCAAAAATTTCAGTCAATTCAGTTCAAACAAACCACAATGGAAAACGAAGGTGCTGTGTCAGTTATCTTCCAAAACTATTTCAGCACATTCTCTTGAGCTTTTGGCTTCTACTTTTATGTTGATCTCATCTGTCACTTTTTGTCTTACCGTGCTTTCAAAGAGAATCATCAGTATTTACAGAGATGGGGCATATGGCTCAGCATTCCGACAAGCAAGTCCTTTGCTGCCTGCAATGGGAAAGCATCAGTGGAGCAATATTTGGATATTTTATTTCTGGCTGCAGTCACAAAGATGAAAATGCCTGGTGAACGCATGCCTTAGGCTGCCACCACATGGTGAGAGCAGAGAATGAGGGAAAGTGGCTGGTTTATCTGCAATTTCCCGGGCATTGTGATGTTCCTACAGCTTTTACTGAAATGAAGTTATTTTCAAATCTAATTCAAGGGGAAAAACCAGAAATTGTATTGGCTTTATTAGCTATAAATTCATTTTTTCCAGAACCTCCTTATGTCAATTCTTCATTTCATTTTTTGCATGGTGAGATCTTGTTAGAGCAAAAAGTACTAAGGCAGAAACTACTTCATAAAATGATTTTTCAGATCACTTGGTTGCCCTGCCCCAGTGCTATGGCTTTCATCTGCTGTCTAAGTCCCAGGTGTTGTTTCTTAGCCTATATACAGATGCTAGAAAAGAATAATCTTCCACATTATTACAATTTTTCCTCTGTAAATGTTGACACTGAGTAAGCAAAAAGGAGATTGCTTCAAGATGCTAACATTTCATTTTTTAGCGTTGATTTTCTATAGATATATTTTTATTAGAAAAACCGTGGTGCTGGGCCTCTGTAAGTGTCATTTAAAAATAGTAAAAACAATTTTATATTTTTTAGACGTGAAGGGAAGAATTTTTTCCCCTTGATTGGAACTGCTGGGAGAATTCTTAGGGACATAGGGTGGCTAAAGTTCAAACTGCAACTGTGCCCTAGTGCCTGGACTAAAATATGTGACACATTAAAAAAGATTAATGAATTTCAGTGTCCTTTTAGTCGTTAGTAACAGAAATTAAGAACTTCATTTTACATACAATCTTAAAAAAACCTCCTGCCATGGTTCCAAATAAGTCACTGACCAACACTAGCAGAGGAGACATTTTTTTTTAAAATATTGCTGCATGAAAAACTTTATTTAATTGACTTTTTTGTCGGGTTGGTTTGTTTGTTTGTTTGCCTTTTTTTTTTTTTTTTGGTGGGTTTTTTTTGTTGTGTGGGTTCTTTTTGGTTTTTTTTTGGGTTTGTTTGTTTGTTTGTTTGTTTGTTTTTGTTTTGGTTTTTTGTTTGTTTTTGTTTGTTAGTTAGTTTGTTTTTGGTTTTTGGTTTTTGGTTTTTGGTTTTTGTTTTTTTTTTTATGCTTACAGCAATGGAAATGCAAATAATTCCAGGGAAAAAGTATTTAACTTAAAATTACACCTGATCTGCATTAGTTTAAAAAGCTGTTTCTCAGATCCTTTATACCAGTATAACTGTGGAGTTAAATATTTCCTTGATGAATGAATGAGAGGTGCTTCAGGACATATAGCATGCTATATTTTTGAGGAAAACAGAGTAAATCATACAATGTGTCCACCATTTAAAATACTTTATATTAGACCTTTCATTATTGCAACACAATTGTTTATGAGCAATTTTTTATTTGTTAATATTAGTTTCGAGAACATTTAAACATCTGATGGAAACATCTCCAGCTGAAAAAATATTTCCATTCACTTTTGTTCCTTTTTCTTTGTCAAGTGCACTGCAGAATAATGCCATTATTGCCACAGATACAGATTTTTCCAAGCTCCCTCTCCAGCCTGTACCTATAAACAGTGATTTAAATAGGATTCCCAACACATATTCTTCTTACAGACCTTGAAGCCTCATTTGGAGTTTTAACAGAAACAACATGAGAATAAATATGTATTTGGGGAGTTTTAAAAGCCAAGCTCTGACCTGAGGTGCAAGGAGCTGCTGCTGGGAGCACACCCAGGCTCTAACATCTCAGCACTTTTCAGCTGCCCGCAGCAATGAGCTCGTCACACGCTAAAATCCACAGGGCAGCCTTCACAGGAAAAATACTGGAAAGCTCATGTTGGACTTGAGGTGTTTCTAAACATTAAAAAGCTGTCTTTTTTTTTTTTTTTTTTTT
>VYZR01036349.1:5564-40962 GCA_013400675.1 Oxylabes madagascariensis
GAAGGGATTTTTAATCTCCTGATAGCAAAACAAAGTTAGTGTTCTACAAACAGTACAAAGTTTGCCTCAGGATTGAGCTTTACTCTCTGGTGGTTGCTCATTGACTGCAGAAGAAACAGAAGCTACTCAGTGAAAATACTTTCTCAAAATCCTGTTAGCAAGCAAGCTTGAAGGAGAGGCTCTCATCGCCTGCAGCTTTCCCTGAAATCCCCAAGTAAGTCTGAACTGAGGTCTGAATTGAAAGACAGGACTGGGTCTGGGTTGTTTAAAACTCCTTTTTATTCTGTCATGATAGGACTTGGCTTATCTCATTGTGCTTGATGATTTTGACCTTTCTAAAAGTTAGAAAAGCAGAAGTTGTGATAGATGGTTGAAAGAACGTCACAGTGTATACATGAGGATTTGTGCTATCAGCACAGTTATTGAAATCAGAGAAAGCAGGCTTGGGATACTTGCACCCCCAGCTACCTAATGCCTGTCAGAGCAGACAGAACAATCCTGAAGAAATCAGTTGCATTTCTTCTTCCTCTTCCAACAAGTTCCTCATCTTGGGCTCTTCACGAGCAGAGAATTGTGAGTCCTAATTTTCAAATGCAAACACAGGTACTTCTGTCAGTGAGAAACAGGGTGCTTGCAGTTTGACAGGTTGTTTCAGTGTACATAACCTGCACGTTTATCTGTGCCAGAAGTGACCAACATGGGACACGTGGGGCTGATTTTGTTGAAGCTTGCAACCCTTGCTAATCTGTGGTGGGAGGTTAATCCTGAAAATTGGGATATTTACTTCTTCCTGTACATTTTTTAGAGAAGTCAGACCGAGCCACAGCTGTTTTAAAATTTCATGTTTCCACATACCTCGCTAAATACCTATTCTAATCAGGACTGCAGAAGTAATGGCAACAAACAATTTAGAAAATTGACTTTGTCTGTGTTTTGTACGTGTTTCTGTACACATGGGCACGGTTTGCCAAAACATTAATTTGCATAGCTTTCATTTATTGCTACTTCAAAAGTATGTAAGTGCAGGCATTTTCTGGGCAGCATTTATGTTGGTTTGATTAGACATCTGGGTCAAACAACTTCACTTCCATTCCCTGAAAGGCTGAGGTTAGCTCTAAGAAACATGTTTCATATTGTGGAATTTGTTTTTCGCCAGTATTTTCTCATGGTTTGTCCAAATTCTGTATATTCCTTTTATAATATATATCAGTGCTCCAGCATGTAATGCAAACACCCAGAAGATATTTATTGCAGAAGAGAGAGGAAGATCTATAGAAAATGCTTTGTTTTCTCCCCAGCACCGGCCTTGACAGTGACTTGCTCTCAGGGTCTGGACATAGTTTTACAGTGTGTTCATGCTGGAGCAGGTTAGATGTAGACTCTGTATTTACTTGTTTCCAGATTTCATGATCTTGAATTCCATCATTGTGCACCATAACTAATTGTTCAGTCATGGAGCCATCCTTAGGGATAATCTAACAAATGATGTTCTGGGACAACCTTTGAGCAGAATTAGTGGAACAAATAACACAGCTTGTTTTAAGATGGAACTTAGGACAGAATTACACAACTGAAATAGCAGAGGACCTAAAATGTCCTCTTCAGGCTCCTGCTCAAAACAGAATGAAGAGAGGCCCAGAGATGCAAGCTTCCTCCTACTCTCATGGCTGCATCTGCAAGTTTTCCCCATACTGGGGTAGAGGATTCATAGACCGATGTGCAAGATAGGCTGAGACAACTCTCAGCAGCTCTTCTATAAAACAGATGGCTCCAAGTTTTCCATTCAGTGACATCAGAGCCCCAGGAAGAGAGAATGACAGTTCAGGGATCTAATTTCTGTTCCATGTTATTCTTTTCTTCGAGGTTCCCTACACCTCTCTCAGCAATGGCTATGGTGTGTCTTTCCGACTTTGAAGCTTATGCTAAGAAGTATTTACCCAAGATTGCTTGGGATTATTTTGCAGCTGGAGCAGACGACTGCACCACACGAGATGAAAACATCCTGGCATATAAAAGGTAATGTGAGAAGGAGATGAAGGGGGTTGTACTGGGACCTTTTAAACTGTTTTTGTGCAAGTGTTTGGACTTGACAAGTAAAGACACCTAAAACCTTGTCCTTTTCAGGGGGTCCCCAAGCTAAATGCAAAACCTGAGCGATACGCACTGTATGCTCTGATGCCAGACTGAGTATGACACGGATTGTATGAGGCTTTAGGAATGCTGAGGGTACAGGCAGGTGCTAGGGTAGGGTGGGCATTACAGGAAAGGGCATGAATAGCTCTGATAGAATGACATGCAACAGGGAGCTCTTGGTGAACAGCAGGAAGCCTATGTGCAAGTAGGGTGGGATTTGGGGAACTTGCTGCAGAGCCTGAGGGCAGGCACACTGTACAGTGAGGACAGACACACGCATGGTGAAGTGGAAGGACCCAGCCTGGCTGCAAGTAGGAGGAGCCTGGGGGAGGACAGTGGGAGAACAAGATAAGGTGAGCTAAGGTGGGAGATGCAGAAATTACGTACTGTGGCTGGTAAAGCAGGATTAATGAAAAGTGAAAGTGACAGAACTGCTGGCTGAATTGGCCTCTAAAAGCAAACAGAAAAGACAAAGAGCCTTTATTATATTTTCTTTTATTATAATTTTATTATTTGCTGTTTTCCTCATTGGCTCAGATTCCTGCTTTGCAATCGGTGAACAAAGGCCTGGTTTCCATGAAACTTCAGAAAACTCACTGAACATCTACTGTCCTGAAGGGATTTTTTTGCCTTACAGAATTCGTTTCCGGCCACGTATGCTGCGGGATGTATCTGTGATGGACATTAGGACTAAAATCCTGGGTTCTGAAATCAGCTTTCCTGTAGGAATCGCCCCTACAGGCTTCCACCAGCTGGCTTGGCCTGATGGAGAGAAAAGCACAGCCAGAGGTATTCTTCTGCTCTGGTGCCAGCAAAAAAGGGGTCCTAGAAAACCTCAGGAAGCTGTTAGGACGACTTGAAGTGTGACTGAGAAAAATTTTCAGGTTTGAGGGGGCAAACTCCATTCCCACTTTCTGACACCCTGCATAGGAAGCTGTATAGATGTTGCTCTTCTTCTTCAGCTACCCCTATACAAAATCAGCCCCATGGAGTCTGCTGCAAATTGAAGACAAGGGCAGTGGACATATTTCTGACTCACACCAAAAACTACATAAGGTTTTCAGTCCTGGGGGCTCTAGATGGGTTGTCAAAAGTGGTGCACGGGACTCAGACTGTGAATTCCTTGTTACTGGTTAAGAAGTGTCTCCCTTGGAGAAAAATATATCCTCTTTTCACAAATCCTGTGGTGAGTTTGGAGACCTGACCCATAGAAATGTTTTTTCTTCCATGTACACTGTGTAGATTTAACAGTACATTCCTGAGAGGACTGAGTCATAGAGATAAAATTCATGCTTTTTCTAAAAATGTAGCTGCAAAATGAAAGCACAGCTTGGTTAATTACCTCTCTTTTCTGCTTTCTTAACCATGGACTAACTAGAGTGCATGGAAAATGCAGTCATTGTTAATCCCGGGGCCTAGCTGCCCTGTGCTTTGTAGGATACACATGAAATCAGGACTTGGGGTGGTCTCTGCAAACAGTGCATGGTTTTGTATCTGATGTCTGGCAAGACCCTTTGAATGCCTTTGTTTCTGATTCCTTTCCCATGTCTCCCAAGCGGCCAGAGCGATGAACACCTGCTACATTGCCAGCACCTACTCCACCTGCACGCTGGAGGAGATCTCCGCGGCCGCGCCCGGCGGCCTCCGCTGGTTCCAGCTCTACATCCACCGCAACAGGGCAGCTTCCCAGCAGCTGGTCCGACGGGCGGAGGCCCTGGGCTTCCGGGGCCTCGTCCTCACCGCGGATCTGCCCTACACAGGCAAGAGACGCGACGATGTCCGCAATGGTTTCCGCCTTCCTCCCCACATGAAAGTGAAGAACTTGGAACGAGCCTTTGAGGTTTGTAAAATGAGCCCGTCCTTTCATTCACTGCGCTGGCATGTACCACATGAGACAAAAACCACTGGGTAACTGCTGCCTTAGCATTTGCTGTGCTGGGGCACATCTTCTCCCCTGCTGGTTCTGCAGCATCCTGGCTTGCCCTCCTGCCAGACTGGGTTCTGTCTTCAAAATCCCCATCCAGCTGCCTTAGAGACACTGATCTCCACACCCATTGTAATTATTCTTCTCCAGAGACATGTGACATTTCTGGGGCTGATGAACATGTCTGTTGGCAAGTTTGATTCATGTGTTCTAGGGCAAGGAAAGACACCAAGGGACCTGTGCACTGTTGCAGCTTGGATGAGTTTTCTTTTTGCTGTTTCATTTTGGCTGTAGGGGGATGACTGGTCTGAGTATGGACTGCCACCCAACAGCCTGGATCCTTCGGTCACCTGGAATGACATCTACTGGCTGCGGAGCCTGACACGCCTGCCCATCATCATCAAAGGCATCTTGACAAGAGAAGATGCAGAGTTGGCAGTGAGACACGGAGTTCAGGGAATTATTGTGTCCAATCACGGCGGAAGGCAACTGGATGAAGGACCTGCCACAGTAAGTGAGAAAATGGATGTCCCACATTTTCCCTGTTTAAGGTCTGCATGTTTGTGTTAACCTGGGTGTCTCTTTGCCCAGGTTTGTTTTTACACTTCTGGTGGACTTGATTTTGTCCAGTGGCCATGGATGTGTGCAGATGTACTTTAGCTTTAAACTGGTGAGATCCATGCCTTGGCATGGGGGCTACCCACTGAAGTATTTCCTCAGCTTCTTGGGAGGGTTCTGTAAGTACCACAGAACCCACATAAGTGCAGATAAACTACTGGCCTAAGTCAGGAAGAGTTCCTGCCTGTGTCTTCCTTAGCTGGTGTGGTGCACTCAAACTCTTTGCGCACTGCAGCAAAAAGAAAACAAAGCTTTGGAACCAAAATTGTACAAATGAGAGCATAATGTATTCTCATTGTTCACATCTGTCAAAACATGCGAAACAATGCAGCTAGATTTAGTGAGAGGTCTGCTTGCGTATTTGCAGGCTCAAGTCTAAGCGGGAATTTATTGACTTACATGAGCCAGAAAAAGGATAACTTATCTGGAGAAAAATTCCCCTGCTTTTTAATTTGTCCAGAGAAATCATGCATTGTTTCGACATGTGTGTATTTCACTGGCTTAATTCGGCTTCTGTCAGTTTTTCCAATTGCTCTTATTTTACAGTTCTGCATTGCACAGTATCTTATGAACTTTCTTTTCTTGGTTTTCTTTTGTTAAATAAAAATAGGTACCAGGGAATTCTCTTCTATTCTACGTCAAGGCTGACAATAATGAATAAAAAAAAATTAATAAACTCAATGCTAAAGGCACAATAACAGAAATGACATCCACATTAAGCTGTTCTTCTACCCTAAAAGTTGTTTTACATACACAGACAAGGCAGTAGATACCTTGTTGGGCTCTGCTATTCTTCTGGTGCCAAGTCTGGCTCTTGCTGAGCTAGTCCTAGAAAATTTCAGCCTGAAGGTTGCCAGTTTGAAATTCAGAAAAAAAAAATATTAAAAGAAGGCAAAAAGGTATAAGACACTGCAGAAAAGAGCCTTTTGGTTTTGCTCTGAAGGAGAGTTAATTATGTCCAGTGCAATGTCCTGCCCCTGGTTTTACTGCCTTTGAGGCCAGAGCCAGCATCTCTGTGTGCTGCTGCCCTGCAATAACATCCAAGGCTCTACTCCATGCTGAATTCTACAGAAAATACCTTAGGGAATCAGGAGACTTAATCTGGAGGAAGTGATTGACTGTACTACATAGCAAATGAAACCCTTCACAGATGCTTTAGAGGGAGGCACTCAACAAGTGGTCACCAGGATTAAGTAGAAATGTAAGGTTAGGTAGTTTCAGCAGTAGAGGTTTGACATCAGTCTTTTTTGCAGAAAGCTTTATTATTCATCATTGTCTCAAATGAAAGTAAAATATTGATGACAGTTATTCCCATTGAAATTTATACTTAAAATCATTCATAAATCTAGTGAAAATGTTACTTTTTCACTAATCAAAAGTGATAGCAAAGAATATCAGCATAAGCAGAGCACTGGAAAATGGCATTAAGTATCTGGAAAACAGAACAGGGAGCCTCACATTATTCTGCAGCTCCTGACGCTGAGCTATTTGTGATGCATTGTCACGTTTCATTTTGAGAAGGTATCCTGCTAAAGCACTGCATCCCTGCCTGTCTCTTTGGAATATATCCTCCTTCTCTCGGCATCAAAAGCTGCCCTCAAGGTGACACAGGCTTCTTCTTTGCAGATTGATGCTCTGGTTGAGGTTGTGGAGGCAGTACGAGGCAGAGTCGAAGTTTATGTAGATGGTGGAGTACGAAAAGGAAGCGACGTCTTAAAAGCACTGGCACTGGGAGCAAAATGCGTCTTTATTGGAAGACCAGCTTTATGGGGCCTGGCTTACAAGGTGAGTAAGGAGCTCTGAGTCCATCTCCCTGATTCTCACACTCTCCAGCAGTCCGGCAACTGAAGTCACGGTCTTTTCACTGGGGGAGGATATATTTTTAAATTTTATCTTGCTGAATTTGAAGTGGAATCACCCTCAATATAATGAAACCCTGACATTGCCTCTAATTTAAAAATACCACTGAAATTCACAATTTCCCGAGATTTTGAACAATGGGATTTTGAAGGTTATGGCATTGTTTTGTGGGACCTGATTTCTTCTTGTTGCAGTTTGGTGCTAAAATACTTTAGGACTCAGGACCATCAGTGCTTTTGAAACCTGGAGCTGGGCTTATTTGCCAGAAAGATGAGCCTGACAATTTTATTTGCTTTCAGCAAATACTTGGGAACAATACATGGTTTTGGTAGAACAATTTCACAGCAGTGCTATGAATTCTTTGGAAATACATATAGAACTCCACCCCAAAGACAGCTGAAACATTTTGGACAAGGCTGAGCAAAACTGTGTCGTGGAGGTTCCTGGGCTTTCCACAGCTATTTCAGTTCCAGCTTTGCTGCTTCTCAACTCAAGGCATATTTCTATGATCCAGAGCGTCTCTGATGCAGGAGGTAAACATACTATAATTAAAATATTATTATACCAGTTGGGGTTTTTTGCTAATTTTTTGCTTTTTACACTCTGGATGGAATTTTTCAAAACTTTTCTCTAGAAGAAAAGTTACTTTTATTTTTATGGTCTAGACACATTTCCTTTCTCTTAAATGACACTCTTGTCCAGTGATGTGATTGCTGTGGATTCCAGTAGCAAGGCTTTGAGCAAGAAGTCACCTGAATCTCCTGAACAATCCTGTAGGAGCTGGCAGTACTGTTTCTTTTGCCAGTAAACATCAAAAAAGGGTCTAAGATGAAAAACGTATTTCTCTGAGTTGCCTGCACTTTTTCCACAATGGAAACAGAAAAGAGATGGGATCAGGAGGGTTCAATTGTGCTTTGGTACTATATTTCATAGAGTATACCTAAAGATGTATCTCAGTGGCATTACCAAAACATACAATAGAGGAAGGGCATAAACAAGTGCTAACATTATCTGCACCCAAAGCATTCATTATTGCAAGACATAAAAAGAAAATTTAAGAGAAAAAAAAATTAAATCCTCCAGTATTTTATAGTAAGATCAAAATCTTCTATACATTTTATTGGCTTTTAAGCTTCTTGGTGTCACATGGAGAAAAATGCATAGTCAATTATTTTTGAAGATTCAGTCCAGTATTTGAGTAAAGTACATTTTCTGGAGTGGTAACATATATAAAACTCTTATTACTTCATTAAAATCTGTCAGCATTGTAAGGCTTGACATTTTAAACAGCGAGCCCATTGGTGGGGGAAAACTGAAAGCTAAAAAAAAGAACAAGCTACAAAATGTCAGAAGTGAAAAACAGCTTTGTTTTCTTTCCCTGTTCAGATGTATCCCAAAAGGAAAAGCATCTAAATTAATCTGTGATTAACTGAGCACATCCATCATATCATTTTAATCATTCATCTGCATGAGAGACTGGAATTGGCACGGACTTAAGGGACTATCCCAGCTGTCAGGCTGCAGGCATCCTGCAGCACTGCTCTGTGCCAGTGCTCCTTTTACCCTGACTGCTCTCTCTGTTGGTGCAGGGTGAAGAAGGCCTTCAGGATGTCTTGAGAATTCTGCAGGATGAGTTTCGGTTGTCTATGGCCTTAGCAGGTAAGTATTTTGTTTGTAATGGGTGTTACAGATGTTTCTGCATGCAAGCCCTATAAAATCAGGAGTGTGATGGATGGCTCACAAAAAGGGAATCCACAGGAGCTGTGGTAGTTCTAGCTGCTATACTCGAGATTCTCTGCTTCCTGTGAAACCACTTGGCATTCCAGGTGTCACAGCAATGAAGTTTGCACGGAGGGAGTGGGTTAGAGCAGCTCTGTGACCCAAGTAAAGAGATGCAAAACTGCTAAGTACAGCCAAGCAAAACTTGGAATCTCCTGGGTACGGCAGCATATGTTTTCCAGTATTTAATTAGTGTTTATCAAGGTAAAATGCAACTGATTTTTTTTCTGCATGAAGAGTTCATTAAAAATGGATGCAGAATTTTTTTCTGTGTGTTACAGAATACAGTCTGTAGGTGATTACACGTTTTAAAAGCCTCTGCGTCTCCTCTCAGCTTTTGCTCTCACTCTGTGTTTCTCACTCCTGCTCCCAGCTGCAGCTGCCCTGTTTGAGCCCCTCACCAAACAGCAAATTTGCAGAGCCCCGTGCAATCTCCAGTTTTACTCTTGAACAAGAGGGTTGTGGGCACTGGAACAGGGTCCCCAGGGCAGTGGTCACAGCACCCAAGCCTGACAGAGTTCCAGAAGCATTTGGACAATGCTCTCAGGCACACGGTGTGATTCTTGGGGTGTCCTGTGCAGGGCCAGGAGTTGGACTTGATGATTCTTGTGGGTTCCTTCCAATGCAGGATATTCTATATATTATGACATGTAGAACTCAAGTGGATAGCAATACTGACTGGGAAACTGGAGCTGAAATCCTGCTGGCCCTAGTGTGGGTTTATGGGTTACTTTTTCAACCAGTAAAGATTCCTGGGTTTTTTTCCCCAACAGACTTTTACATGCAAAAAGGCACAGGATTCAGCAAGAGTAGCAGGTTGGGATCCCTTTGCTGAGGCTGTGAAATTCGTTGAATCATACAACCTTTTAGGTTGGAAAAGACCTTTAAGATCATCAAGTCCAACTGTTAACCCAGCACTGCCAATTCCACCATGGAACCGTGTCCCTTAGTGTCATATCAACATGTCTTTTAAACACATTCAGAGCTGGTGACTCAACCACTTCCTTGGCAGCCTACTCTAGTGCTTGATAACAATTTCTGTGAAGAAATTTTTCCTAATATCCAATCTAAACCTCGCCTGAACAGAGGATTCAAGGTGCAGCCTCACCAATGCCCAGTACAGGGGGACGATCACTGCCTGGTCCTGCTGCCCAGACCATTGTTGACACAGGCCAGGATGCCTGTGTCACACCTGGGTACACGGCTGGCTCGTGTTCAGCCAGCTGTCAACCAGCACCCCTATTCCACCCATATTTGTCCAAATGAAATGGCCATGCAAATCTTCACCTCTGGCTGTTTTTGGCACACAGCAACCTTTGCCTTTTCTCTGTGTTTTTCTGCTGACTTGACTGCATCAGATTGCACCCTGCTCAGCTTGTTATAAAAATAATTGTTTTCATGTTTCTAAGTCTTCTTGTGGGGAGACTCCGGTGCTGAACCTCAAGGCTGAAGATGCCACTGAGGAGCGGAGATATTGAATACCAACCTATCCCAACCTAGCTCATGCAAGACTGAAGCTTCATCCACAGACCTTTCTCTCTCACCAATGTGTCGTTTATTGCAGGCTGTGCCAGCGTCTCAGAGATTGGCCCACACCTGGTTCAGCTCTCAAAGCTGTGATCAGCCTCCTGCCATGCCCACCAAACAGAGGCAGGTGAAGCTAAGGTCCCAACCAGAGGGAAGACAAAAAAGGAGGTGCGATAAGTATCTGAGAAGGCCTCCTGAAAACTTCTGAAGAGATTAGGAAAGGGCTCTGTGTAAGCAAAGGCTGTGCTCTGCTTTTATTGAGACCAGTGAATTCCTTAACAGTTTGGGTAATTGTTACCTGCTTAAATACATTTGCTTTAAACTGGCTGTTCCACGGCTTTACCTATGTTGGGTCTTCCTCCAAAGTTCCGCTACATTGGATAGCCAGACACGGAAAACCCCGTGCCTTGCTTTTTCCACTTGTCCTGCCAAGTCTCACTGCAACCCAATCCACATACCTCTCCTGCTCTGGGACAGTAAGTGCTGTGGCTGCTATCTTACACAGATTTGGCTTTTCCTGGATGCATTCATAACAGATCTAGAAACAAGATGAATCAGCTACCAGACACCCCAGCTACCCTTTGAAGGTGGGGGCAGCTCTTGCCCACTGCTTCTAAATGCAAAGCAGTGAAGGAGTAGAACAGCATTGTGGGGCAAAGAGCCAGCTCTCAGCCGTGCAAATTCCCAGCCTCACCCCGCCTTGGAGCAGGCAGATACCCTGATACCATTTCCCTGGCATGTGCAGGGGAGTCATGCTACCAAAAGGTGACCTTTTGCATAAAGCCTACTTTAAATCGGCCCAAAGGAGGCAGAAGGAAGAGGCTAACCCTGTTAGCCCACTCTGTTTAGGCTTTAATTTCTCTCAGAGATAACAGTGTCTGCAGTGGTCTTCCAGAGGCCTTCACATGGAGGCCTTCCTCTGTGTTCCAGTAACAATAAACCTTGTCGGCAGACTGACAGCCTGGCAGATAAGATTTGGGAATTAAAGCACATCACACACGTTGATGGATTTCAAGGATGTACAAGAAGAGAATGAGACAACTGGGAGTGCTCAGTCCCGCGAAGGCTAAAGGCAGGGGGAGGGGGGAATCACATCACTGCCTTTTACTGCTCATTTGGAGAAGATCCAGGCCAACTCCTTGGATGTGTGCAGCAAAAGGGTGAAAGGTGATGGGCACGAGTTGCAATGAGGAAAATTCCAAGTAGAAATCAGTGGGGGGAAAAAATCACCGTGAGGGCAGTCAGACACAGCAACATAGGGTTTGTGAAATCTCCATTGTTAGAGATGCTCAGAGCTTGCCTGGGCAAGGTCCAGAGCAACCTCTCTGACACTGCTGTGAGAAGAGATTGGCACAGAGATCTCCAGAGGCTGCCTTTAATCTGAATTGTAGGAGGGTATCACAGAATCATAAAACGAGAGCTGCATGAGATCTGTACCCTGCCATACCACTGTGCTGCCACGACCAACTACATGGAGCTACAGAGGCAGCACATGTGTCTCTGTGAAAGGCTGTAAGAAAGCATTTTCTGGGTGGAAAACAAAGATATTTGGTGAGTCAACTTAAAGTGAAAGGTCACAGGGTTCAATTAGGATGAGATATTTAACAAGCCCAGTTTTTCCAAGACATCGAAATTTTTCTATGATCTGGTTTAGGCCTGAGCCAATGCATACCAAAGTTTCATGCCCCATTGTCTGCACCCAGTTCTACTTTATGTACTTGTTTGTTGTATCTCAGATGCACATTTAAGCAAGGTTAAATCTTACAAAGAAACTGTCCTCAAAGATTGTAAACATGTAAGTTAAGGACTAATCAAACCCTGCTGCTTCCCAGCATCCCTGGAGGATGGGACAGAGAATCAGTCTACTTACAAGGGTAGCTTATCTACAAAATAGATCCAAACATAACCATTTTTCTCTGGCATACGATGCAAATTTTTCTCGCCTTCATGAGTCACTCATCAATTTCAGATGAGGAAATAGAGTTCTTCCTTAAACTAAAGGGAAAAGGAGACTAAATGTTTGTTTCTAGTTAACTGCCGAAATCATGTGCTATCTAATATAGCAAAGACTACTACAAGAAGGCCTTTTTGATCTTGGAGATAATGTCAGAAATGTTTACAATCACCTTCTCCATTCTACTGGAAGAATTTTGGTACTACTGAAATAGGAGATATTTTCTTTGTCAGGTTTGAAGACACAGAAACACTGAGGCGTCCTAAGGTGGCTTTCTTCATATCTCGATTAAAGTGACTGAAGTGTCTTACAACTCTTCTCCACTATGAGAAGTTGTATTTATTCAGAGTCCGATACAGGACAGTTGTCCAGAAGTTAATTGTTTAAATATTTTTCCCTCTTGTCAATGTATAAACAGAAGAGAGGGAAATATTTCCAGGAGGGAACAGTGCCTCCTACCCTGAAGGGCAGAAGTTTTCCTTGAGTAAATCTACATCTCAAAGTCCAGCCTCTCTCCCAGAGCTGCCAACATGTAGGTATTTTGAGCTTACAGGCATACAGTGGTAGGAAACACATTAATTTTTCACATGAGAAAAAACATGGAATTTTGTGTGTGTGTGCGTGCATGTGTGTGTGTGTGTCTTTTTGGTCACAATTACTCTACATTTAGAAATCAAAAGGTCCAGCTAAATAATAAGTATGCTTTTGCTTTTCCCTGCTTCAGTTCTCATTGGTCTAGGCAACAGGCCAGACTTAGAAACCCCTTTCCTGAATTAAAATTCTTTCTGGACAAATAGATCTGTTTTTCCTTTCTTAATTCTGGATACCCTGGTTGATGGCAAAATCAACTTACCTGATTCCATAATTAAATAGCATCATCCTCTGTAAAAGTACATTTTATCCTATAAAACTTCCATGCCCTGCAATGTTATTGCATATCATCCATCCACTACCATGATACACTTTTTTCCTAATGCTGCCGGGAATTTTCCCTTCACTATCTTTCTTTCTGTCTTCTCATCTCCACTACACTCCCTCCCAATCAATTTATTCCCTTGTGGCAGGGCTAAGGAAATACATTCTCTAACACCTGCAGTCCTTGCCCCAAAGTATCTGTCACCGTGAGCACCAGTAAAATCAGAGGAGCAACTGTTCCTGGGCCAGCAAATCAGGGACGTGGCTGGAATGGGACATGGTGCATTGCACAGATACTAAGCTGTCCACTTAGTCCATGTATAGCATTTCTCCAACACTCATCAAAATGTACGAGCTCTGATTTTCTGAAACGATGCTCTAAGTCATGCAGTCCATTCTACAGCAAAATATCAGATTGTGGTGGCTTCATTTTACAATGAAGTCAAAGAGAAGGAAGACATCAACACAGCTAAAAAATGTCTATGCCTTGACACAGAATGCACAGTTGGTAAACTTTTCAAATGCTGCTCAATTTTGTTTTAGTCTGCAAGTCCCCTGCCTGTGCAATAACTCTGAATTTCATCAAGTTGCTCCTGGTGCTCGGGGGTCTGGTGGACTTTGGCCTTGTTGCTCATTGGCGCCGTCCTGGGGTGTACAGCCCATCCCAGCACCTGCCTCCATGTCCTTTGGGGAACGCCAGAGTTGGTCCTGTCTGCACAGCAGGAGCTGTCAGGCCACTCAGCAGCCCCAGCAGCGACGTCAACAAGAAACAAGAGGTGAAAATGTTGTCTCTGCATGAGACTGCGGGAAGCACCAGTAGGTCTGAGCTGGAATTGAGCAAACTGCTGCTGTCTGACCATTGACATTCACACAAAGCAGTTCAGGCGAAGGCTGCTATGCAGTGATGTATAAAATTCCCTCAAACGAAGCCAAGCATTTGTCCGAGTAGTACCTAAGAGGACAAAGCTCAGCAGCAGTAAATCTCCCTGCAGTCCCCTATGAAGCACTCATACTCTCATATCAGCACTACCCCTGCTAAGCTTGGTCATTTTGATAGGCAAGCTTGGTGTACAAGGGTGTTTTCTACTCTAAGAGGCTATGTGGTGTTGTCTGGTTTTATAATGTCTCTTTAAAAGCATTTTATTTCCTTTTTGAAAGCAAAAAGAAAGCCCTGTTACAGAGAATGCCACTTGGAGCAGCAGCATTTGGCCAGTTATTTTTCCTTGCCAAGTGAACAAAATTAATTTACAGCAGCTTCTGATAAGAATATACAATGTCAAGGTCCTGACTGTGAAAAGCCAAGGAAAGAAGCACTGATAACAATTTTTTTAAAGCTTTGTTGGGGTAAGGGACAGATTTTCAAGGACGCTGGGATTGAAACAGTTGCCAAAACTTCATCATCTGTGTCAGCTAACCTTTCTCCTCCAACAAAAATGGTTTTGCTTTCCTCCTGTCACTTGCAAACCCAGTTGTGCTCTAAAAAACTAACAGTGTGGGGATGCTTCTACAGCTTTTCTCCAGGGCTCTCTTTAATGAGTGAACAAAACCCATGACAGAATAGAAAAAGGACCTTAGCAGTTAGTGGCACAAATGGAAACAAAGCATTTTTAGAGATCCATTCCAGCTATGCCCCAAATCAGGGATCCCTTTTCCAGTGATTTCAGCCTAATTAATTGTGTTGCTGGACTTCTTTGTAATTTCCTTGTTACTCAAGGCAGCTCCCTATTTATCATCCTGCTTCAGCAGGGATGTCAGCCTACCGCTGTGTGAGAGAGACAGAAAATACAGCTGCAGCCAGCGTGTTCTGACAGACCCAGAGAGCAGTGCTGGCACCAGGAGGTTCAGGCTAATGCCCTGCCCTGGTCTCACACTACAAAACAGTTTTGATAGAACTGGAGTGAAACCCCAGGGAGAAACACCTGAGCATTTTCGCTGCATGCTGGAGATGTAAAGCGGTAACGACACAGATCACTGCAGAGGCACAGACAGCCTTACTTTAAATAGGTACTCTTGCACAAGACATTTCCAGAGGTGAATCTTTCCCTCCTGCAGCTTGAATTTAACTTTGATGGTACATTAAACAATTTCATCACTTCAAATGCCTGGAATATACTGAACAAATACAAAATCCTCGGGGTTACTTTCTGTTCTTACACAGAGTGACTGAGAAACGCACGTTATAATGGAGGAGCCTAGTATCCAGAAAATATGCAGCAGCAGAGTCCACTCCTCAAACCACTCTAAATAGCTTGTCCTGCTATTTAAATTTAATTTAAATTCTCCCTACCTTCAATATTGGCACAATATTGGCACTGTATTACACAAGCAAGTGCAGCTAGAGAGAATTATGAACATGAGGGTTTACTCTCTGGGGATTTAGGGATGCAGGACCACATCTAGGCTCAGACCCCACTGCATCCACAGCCTTCCTCTTCGGTCGGAGTGGTGTGGAAGCATCACATTCTTTTGCAGCAAAGGAGGCACTCAAGAGGGAGGGGAGCAAAACGACCGAGGTGGTGCCCTGCAGGATATAAACACAGGCAAATCTCCCCCACAGTCTTCTGAGGTCTGGAGAGGTGGTACCGAGACTGAAGGCAGACTTTTGTGGGGTTTGTTTGACATTGAACTTGATTTTGAGCATTTTCAGATTTGTTAATTGAATTGCTTTGTAATGATTTGTAAGAATGTTTTCTTTGCATGGAAAAAATATGTAGACTACTTCTGAATAGGAATAGCTGGCAAAAGTAAGACACGATTAAAAAAATTCTTCGATGTAGGGATTAAAGTTTTTTTTTCGGTAGTCTCTCCTTCTGGTAACACCCTTTGATTTGTAAACTCACCAGAGGTTGATGTCATATGTTCTTTCCCTCAGGCAGGAGGAAAACCAAGCTCTAGAGACAGCGAGTTCACCACCGAGGAGCGACCCAGCACAATGTCCCTGGCTGGGGTAAGCTGCCTGGTGACGGGAGCAGGGGGATTTCTGGGCCAGAGGATCGTGCGCTTGCTGCTGGAAGAAGAGGAGGCGCTGGCTGAGATCCGGCTGCTGGACAAAGCCTTCAGCGATGAAGCACTCGGGAGATTTGAAAGTAAGTGCCATTCATGAGGAATGTGTGTTGCAGCTGTAGGTGTTGCTGTCCCACGTGGGTAGCTTGGAAGCCTTTACCTCTCACCCAAACCAGCTTTGCAGAGAGAGGTTTTATCTCAAGGAAGCCTTGCTTTATCCCTCTCTCTCCCTCCAGCACAGAAATCAGATGGAAAATGTGAAAACAGGAGGGTTTTTTGTCAGGCCCTGAGGCTTCTATATACTCTTCATGCAGTAAACACGCTGTCTTCAACCTGAGTTCTCTTATAACAGAGCACACAGAGCAAAATTAGTGCAAAAATCTCACACTTCTTCTTGGGGGAAAAGAAAATGCAAGCATTGAAGTAGGGTGGGAGGGCAAAGATATCCAGAGCATGCAGTGCTGGGCTCTGGTATGCCAGGCAGCGAAGGCAATGACAAAGTTGTGGGTGCAAATTCTAATGGTTTTCTTCAACCTGTGATTAATTTGATTAATAGTGATCTTCTGGCTGAGTCTTTTTAAAACTGCTTTTGTTAATAACATTATTGCAGTTTCCTGTTTAAGCAAACGCTAAACAGAAGAGACAGAATCCATTTGCAAAGTGGAAGGCAGAACTCTGGCTTCTTGAATGGATTGGAAACAGCACAAGTGAGTGATGTGCCCAGTATCAGAAACAGTCTGTGGCAGGGAAAGCAGCTCAGAGTGTTTTATTTTAAATGTCCTATTTATTGAGATACTGAGCACATATATAAAAAGGCACATAGGGCGCCTAAATTCAGTCAGGTTTGTAAGACCTTACATTATATTTACTTAACAATAACTTCCTCCATCACATCTTCACTGCAAGACTCCCCTTCCTCTATGCAGGAAACTATATAAGATACAGTTATATATAAGACTATAAAGATATATCTAAACTATGTGAGATATTCCTTAAGAAATATCTCCATATTTGCTGAAGAGCCTCAATCACTCTATGCAGCATTAAAGTGTCATCAAGGAACAGCAACAGTGCACAATAAACCTGGTATAAATTGCACAAGCCTTTGTCATGGTTTTACACAACTCAAACTTCATCCATTAAATCTGACTCAGCATTTCACTGAGGATTTCCAAATGCCCCTGAGCCTTGCAGCAGCCCTTCCTGCTCTGGTTTCCAGAGAGTTTCCAGAGAAACAAACCCAAAACCTGCAGCTAGAGAGAGGCTGAAGCAGCAGGAGTGTGTGTGGTTTAGCACTGATGCGGCAGTGCAGAGGCATCTACACTGCTTTGGGCCAGGAGAGCTTTGTGGGAATAATGGAACATCCTGGGGAGTGAAAACAATTGTTTGTGTGGGCACAATCTTGGCTGAGCTGCAGCAAACGTTTTGATGTTTTATTTTTTTGTTAATAGGCAAGTTCAATGCCCTCTTTCCTTATCCTCCCTTCTTTCTCCACGGAGCACTGCCCACACACCCCTTCTCCTATTCTATTAACATTCCTTCTGCTTATCTGAGCAGCACAGGAGGTAGGGAAAAATCAGTTACCAAAGCCTTTTCTTCCCCATAAACAGGTAGTAGGGACCATAGGCTGACTTTGCAGATGCGTTTAAACAGATTTGAACTCCTGCACTTTGACTGGCAGCTCCACTGTCTGTAGCAGCCCTTGTGGCTACATTTCTTCTAGAGTTCTGCCAGTCCCTGTGCTCAGGACTAGCCAAAATATTTCCCTGCCATTCCCTTTCAAGCCCTTCTCTACCACAGTGACTTCCTATTCCAAGTGCAGGGCTGCTACAAAATCTGTGGGTGGGGCTGGAGACTTCTGACCTGCATTATTTTTACTACAGGGACTTTTACTCACTAGCACATGTTACCTGGATTTCTGCAACAGCCAGAAGCAGGTCTGAGTGGGTTTTTTCCTCACTAATCTCTTGAGCACCTTGCACTTGCAATATCTTTGCAGAGTCAGGGTTGTGGGCAGTAGGACATAAAAGTATGTGCAAGTCACAGGTCTTTGTGCCAGAAGGCCCTCAGGGGCGCTCCTCTTTTGCCCAAACAACTTTCCTGCTGAGAGCTTGACCATCACACTCAGTCTGCATAGGACAGTGGCATTTGTGGTCTTCCACAGCCCCAGGGAGTCCAGGATGATCCAGTCAATGTTGAGTGCTGTGAGCTGGACTCTATCCAGTTACATTGTGTGATTGAGGATGGCTGTCACGTTGAACATGGTACTTTGGTGCCCTGGGTTTCTTACCTCCCATCTCCATGTCAGATTTATCTCTCTGCCTTTCCTGTACTCCCACTTACACAATTCTCGTTTTTGTTGTTCACTATTGCATTGGCACTTCTGGAGTGTTGTAAATGAAACGCCAATAAAATTATAAAAGGTTTTATTGAACAATCGAAATATCAGAAATTCAAATGAGCCACAAACTAAGTCAGCTCCGAGCCCGGGGTCGGAACTGGGTGAACCACGGACTCAGTGTCAACTGCACAGAGTCCTCCTAGGGTTCACAAATGCAGTTCTTTCAGAGTCTCTTTTTATACATTTCTTTGGTAGGATGACGTGAGATTCTACATCTCCTCGCATTGTGCTGCTTCGTTGTGTATTCATGTTCTTCTATTCTTTGGTAAACTGAGTTCCAGGAAAGCACGGACTCTTGGCATCATGAGTTGCCGGTGTGCTTCATTAGCATGTGTGTTGTGCTTATTTTCCTGGAATAGTGGCTCAGAGATGTATGTGGCTGATATCCTCTTCTCAGAATCAAGGAGGAAGGATACGCCCATTCCTTTTGGATTAGGTGTCTTTTGGAATAATTGCTGGGTAGTTATTCTGGATGGCTTTTCATTCAGATGCTAAATTCCCCTCCTCCTTCAGTTGCAGGGTGCTCCTCCTTCTATTTAGTTGCAAAGCAAGTCTCCTTTAGTTACGTGAAGGGGTGGCGTAGCCTGATTCCTTCAGCTCCAAGGTTATTTTACATTTTAATTTTAACACAGACTCAACTTATTTTAACAATGTATTACAGAATAAAATAAGAACACAAATTACTTTAGGTCATCTATAACATGGAGAAATCAAAACTCCTATGTTGTTCTCAAGTTTAGGGCAAATAGTCTGACTGTACTGCTGAGTCAAAAACTGCTCACAATGGGACACTGAATTTTATTGAGAAATCATTGCATTTTCAAGCAAAAACTACACCAAAGCAAGCAGGGAGTTTACTTACAACTCAGAGGACACAGAAACCACTGGTGAAGAAGAACGAGCTTTCCCAGTGAGTAGGTACTTTGTCATAATCACTTTATGCAAAAATGGAGAGCTGACTCGAATTTATTCTGTTCCTGCCCCTCTGACCTACCCATATATGTTCTTTTGATGCCTGGGCAATGGTTTGTGTAGATGGAAATCAAGTTCCTCTCTGCTGGCCATCTCAGACTGAAACCGCTGTCTGTCAGTCATTTCTTTCCTCTCTTTTCTTCCAAGCTCACCTGTAGTTTTCACCCAGAGCAAAACAAGATCAATCTGCTGATTCCTGACATGTAGCTGATGCTGCCAATGTGAGCAAGGCCCATATTGTACTTACCATGGCAACTTCTGCTGGCTAAACGGAATAGAGGAGCAGATTTCATGACTCATATCACACACACACAGACTGCAAGCCCAAACAAGGCACAAAGCACCTGGACAGCAGATTTCTTGTGGTCAGCTTTAAAAGGGACAGACTTCTTCTGTACTTTTCCCTAAAGCTTTGATTTGCAGGTGTGAAACTTCCATTTTCCTAACCCCTTCCTGGGCACTGTGATAACTTTGAAGGGGTCACATGACAGAATTTATGTTGTGAAAACTTTTTCTATCTGTTCCTGGGATTATTACAATCCCACGAAACCTTATTCATGGAGAACATCAACCTAAGGGCAGTACAAAGACTAATATTTATTAGAGCAAATCTAACTACCAAGTGCTTAACAAAAAGCCCAGCCCTAGTCTGACACTTTTGCATCCATGCAAGTAGAGGTCAGAGTGAGGCTTCTGGAGATGGAGTCCTAGGAAATGAACGCAGTCCGTAAAATAAAGGAGAGCAAAAAAAGAGAGCATGTGGCAATGAGTGTGCTGGGAGGGCAGCAAATCTAGATTCAGTAAGTTTTGCAAATGTTTCACAAATCTTAAATCTCAGACCAGCTGTCTGTGGTGGAAAAAAAAAAAGCCCCTTAAGCCTGTTGCATCAGAGTAATTGTTAAATTGATACAGGGTTACATTCTTAGCATGCTATAGAGAAAATGAGATAAAATCATTTTAAAATATATTCCCACTCAGTTCCAGATCCAACAGCTGTCTCTCTCAGTGTTTCATATTAAAGACATGGGATGAAATACTGCCTGCTGTGGAGCCGGTGACAAAACACTAGGATACACGAGATTTCAGTCACGGCTGGAGCTAAAAGCTGTACAAATTAATCAGGTTCTTCTCTTATCTAAAAAGGGCATTTGATCATGCTGGAAGAGGACAGAGGCTCTGCCTGTGCTGCAGAGCCCCTGCCCAGTAGCTGTGCCTGGGGAGCCATCTAGTGCAGCCACAGCAGAGGCTCCCAGAGGACTCGCTGCAATGGCATCACCTCCTCACAAGTTGTGGGTCGTGCTGAGAAAGTCCCCTCCTCTGGCACCGCTGCAGCCAGGCCAGCAGATTTCCCTGAAGGGCAGCATTGCCTTGGACTGTACATTTTTCCAAGCGATCGTCTGGTGCTGGCTCATGTTTGTGTAGCTCTGGGCTGCAGAAAGAATCCTTCTGCCCAGCACAGCTTAGGGAAGGATGGCTCTGAGACCTAGAGCTCCTCTGGGGTCACACACTGCCGCTGCTGCAGAGGGAGGGTTTAAAAAGCAGGATTTAATCAAGTGGGGCTGAGGGAGCTCAGGGGAGCAGCCTTGAGAGTTCAGATATGAACCAGAAAGACGTAGAGGCTAAAAATGACCCCACACCACAGACACTGAAATGGAGCCAGAGCTGGAGCGGGAAGACGCCCCGTAAGTCCTGGCTAAGGTACAAGAAAAAGGTGTCAGAATTGTATGTAATTTATTAGAAGTACAGGCAAGGTAAAGGGGCAGAAGGCTGGTATGAACACATCCCTGTGCTCACATGCTCTGCGTGGAGAGAGATCATTCATCAGCTTGAAGACAGGAACATGCAGTGCCTGTTCGGTATGCTTGGGTTAACACATCTATGGCCAGCCAGTCACCAGAACACGCACAGCTAAAGCTCCTCCCCTGTGAACTTTAACACAGTCACAACTCAAGGAAGCTTGCTAGCACTGGAAAAGATTTCTCTTGGAAAAATAAAACAGAAAGAAACATGTTGAATATTGGCTCCAGATCTATGGTAGGTGATAGAAAATAAACCTCTATAGCACTGTAGTTAGCATTTGACAATAGAGTCCTGGGGAAATGCCTTCTGTTTCATAGCCTTAAAATATTCTTGCTGTTCCTGGACAGTCAGCACCTGCCAGGCAGGGTCAGCCCTTCACCACTCCAGTGCTCTTCTTAGGGTGCCCGTAAAGTCTTGTGCTCTGTTTTCTGCTGCCCCTGCAGAGTTCAAGAGCAAGACTGAGGTGAAAATCCTGGAAGGGGACATCCGAGATGTGACATTCCTGCACCGTGCCTGCCAGGGGGTCTCCCTCGTCATCCACACGGCTTCCCTCATTGACACCCTGGGCCTCATTGAGAAGAAGCTGCTCTGGGAAGTCAATGTGACAGGTGAGCAGGTGAAGCACCTTTCTCAAACCCACATCTATGTCCTGATCACCGTCTGCTCAGGAAAGGGAGCACCTGACCCGTGTTTATTTTGAGCCAGGTTAACTGGGTTATTCTGCATCTTGCACAGTCATACCTAGGGGTGCAAATCCCGTGTTTGTGCAGCCCCAAGAAGTTCTGGGCTTTCCACACCCAGTCTTCCACTTCAGGGCAGGGCAGGATCATTCATTCTTGTCAACACTTACGTATGCCCAAGCTGAGGTCTGCACAGGCTCTGCCTTCAGTGGTAATAGTCATACACCGTGCTCAGTGAAACTTGCCCCTCTGAAATCCCAATGCTCACCTCAGAAATTGGTTCTTATTCTCCCACCCCACATGGCATCCCTGCCTGTGTACATTTTTCAAATTTTACAAGTACTGCAGACTTTGGCTGCAGTTACAGAAACGTTGCACTGATAACATCCCAGAGCCTGTGGCTCTCTCCTTGCTATTCTTTTTCTTCTTCTTTTTCTCCTTTTCCTTCCTTTGCCATTAAGTCTGTGTGTGCAAGAAGACAGTTGAGAGGAACAAGTGCTCTCCCACCTTAAGCTTAAGGTGCTGGTGGGAGAGCACTTTAAATTTCCCCAACAAACTCAGAGCTATGGGAGGGAAGGGTTTTAGTGACTCAGTGATGGGATTTCCCCTTCCACTAAGGAACCCCCATTCTTCATGAAAGATCAGAAGAAGGGAGAAGGTTTAGAGTTAGGAATGGCCCATGTGGCATCACCTACCAGGAAGTTTAAATGTATTTCCTAAAAGAACACCTTCATCCCCTGTCTGTGATGCCAAGACCCTCAGTGCCATTCAGAGAACTGGTACTGCCTAACCTGCATGCACACTGGCCTCCCTGGCTGTGTTGCTTTGACAGCTTGGGGGAGATTTGGGGAAGATGTTCTTATTTACATGAACAGCTTTCCCAGTCCTTTGTTCCTCTCTGCCACAGACACAGGGCTTCTTCACAGATAAATAAGGAACATACCTGTACAGGCATCACTTTCACAAAAATTGGCTGCTCACCAATGTTCAGAGGAAGAGAGAATTCTTGGCAACCGAGTTGTTTCTCACATGTACCTTAAAAACAGTGGGATTGCATTTTAGTTGTTCTAGCGTGGCTCATTGCCTGTACCATTCGCTTCCAGACCCTTTCATTTCTGCTCAATTAAAGCCACAAATTGTCAGTGATCAAAACAGAGCCCAGTGGGCAGCCTCTTAGGCCCCTATCAGGAGGAAAGAGCAGAAAGGCAAGTTCCTGGAAACCTGTGCATTGGGTAATGTGAAAATATACGTGGTTGGTAGTTTAGAAAGAGAATTGGTAAAGCTCTGTCTTTACGACCATACTCCCACCCCAGTCTGGTTTTTCACAGCAGAATGTGCTGCTTAAACACAATTTTCCATGGGGAAAAATAAAAAACAACAATTACCAAAAAACAAAAACAAAAACAAAACCAAAAACAAACACAAACACAAACACCAAACAAAAACAAAAACAAACATAAACACCAAACAAACAACCAAAACACTAAAACCCCAAACAAACAAACAAAAAAACCAACAAAAACCACTTCACTGCACATATGATTCTTTCCTCTGGGAGAAGATGAGGGGAATCATAGACCACATTTGAATTCATCATCACATTTCTTATTGGAAAAGCTCAAGATGAATGTGACATAAAAACCTGAATACATTTCTGCAGTAACCATAGCTCTATTCTGGTGGGAGCAGAGTATTTAATTGCAATCAGGCACCAAGGAAGAGATAGATCAAGANACCTTCTGCATTTGATTTTCTAAACAGTACTGACAGCAGAAATGAACCTATTATTTTAAAAATAAATAAAAATAATTTTTTTTTTTCTGGATGACCTTGGCTTGTATACCATCTAAACAGGGTGACTTGCATGAATGAATTTTTCACATCGATTTATTCCTGTCTGTGGAACTCTTTTTCAGTGCACTTCCTTAATTTTTCTGAAAATTTCATTCAGATTTGTTTTCCATTTGTTTCAATTTCTTTCTTTTTCTTGTTCAAGCTTGAAAGGAGGAATTTTGGTGCCCTAACCATATTCAGTTCAATAATTCTTCCTATTTTTCACTCATTAACGAGTCCATATTTTTCTGCCAATATTCCTGGCTCTTCTGAACCTCTTTAATACATCATATTCATTGCAGTCACACTAGTCTGGTCTGCATTGTGCTGTCTTTAGTTGTTGCTGTAACAGACTGAGCAGACTTGGAAGATCTTTTATGTGCCTCACTGCTGGTGTTTGATTTTATCCCCTGGATTTTAGGCTACACTCTTCTGATATCATATCAGTCATTTTAGTTTAATGTTCCTTTGCCAAAGATATTTCCAAATGTCTTCGAGCGGTGTCTTATCTTCCAAAGTCACTGGCCTTTTTACACTTAATTCTCTCATTACACCACGCCCAAAAAATAAGGCAATTTCTGCCTAAAATCTGGGTAGAAAAAGAAGATTCCAATTGCAACTATAGCAACACAAGTTATTAAAGTATTTATTTCCCCCTTCAGTGTGCTTTCCTCGTTTAACCTTCTTGGCTATTTAAAAGACTTTGAACAGCTGACCTCTGCTGCCCCCGATGAAAGCATGAAAGGATTTTAAATGTAAGAAACCCTGTACTACTGCAAGGAAAAGCCAGAATATGCCAGAAAAGGAGGCATACATACACAAGACTCTCTTTTCTCATTGCACTTCATGATCTTTGACTACATGTTATGGTGCCTTGCTTCACCATGTTTCTCTTCAAGCCCTTCTCTTTAGTCAATTGAATACTGGATAGATTTGCACTGGGTGTGAATGCACTGATTTTGAAGCAAACCTTCAGGTCCCATACTAATTCTGTCCCTTCTCAGCAAACCACCCAAGAGCATCCTCAAGCCTGAAAAACATGGGCTTCACCATAGAGCAGGGAGGATACCTGAGGAGAGGGGCAGCTTCTGAAAGTTCTCTGCCTTAAGCCAACTCTATCCAACCAAGAGGCACAAGTCCCTGAACCTGTGGTCAGTACCCATGCTAAGTTAAGGAAGGGCAAAAATTTGATTCTTGGTGTAAACACAGCACCACAACATGAAGTTAGGACCAATTATTCACCCTTGTTTAACTCTGGAAGGTGCACTGATACTTCTTAAATACAGATTCAGAGCAGGTTCAGTGTCATTGAATATACTGCCCTGGTCAGGATAGGATTCTTCCAGCTGCAGGGAAGGAGATCTAGCTAAGCACAGGCCTGAGATGCTGTTTCTGATCTGAATCCTCCCCTTTTTCCTGGTTAGGGGGCCCTAGACTGCCTTTCATGTTTGTTTCCTGAAGGTACTCAGCTGCTGCTGGAGGCGTGTGTGCGCTGCAACGTCCAGCACTTCATATACACCAGCACCATAGAAGTGACAGGCCCAAACTGCAAAGGTGACCCCATTTTCAATGGTGATGAAGATACAGCTTACGAGAGCACATCCAAATTTCCTTATGCCCAAAGCAAGAGACTGGCAGAGGATTCTGTGCTGAAAGCAGATGGCCAGGTGCTGAAGGATGGCGGCACGCTGATGACCTGCGCCCTGAGATCCATGTACATTTTTGGGGAAGGCTGCCCGTTTCTCCAAGGCCATCTGGATAAGTGCCTGCTGAACAAGAACATCTACCTGCGCTTCTCCAGGAAGGAGGCTCTGGTGAACCCCGTGTACGTGGGCAACATCGCCTGGGCACACGTGCAGGCAGCCAAGGCCCTCCGAGCCCCGCAGAAAGCCAAGCACGTCAGGGGCAGGTTCTACTACATCTCAGATGACACTCCTCACATGAGCTACGCTGATCTGAATTACGAGCTGACCAAGGAGCTGGGGTTTGGCATTGAGCCCCAGCTCCCCATGCCTCTGACAGTGCTCTATTACTTCTCGCTGCTGCTGGAGATCGTGAGCTTCTTGCTGCGGCCCTTTGTCAGGTACATCCCCTCCACCAACCGGCACCTGGTCACGCTGCTCAACACCCCCTTCACCTTTTCTTACAGAAAAGCACAGCAGGATTTTGGCTACGTGCCCCGCTACACGTGGGAAGAGGCCAAGCAGGGCACCTGTGAGTGGATTGCCTCCGTGATCCCCCAGAGAAGGGTGCACTTGCAAAGCAGCACTGGCTAAGCCTGAAGAGGAGCTGAAACCCAGCTAAGCCTTGAGCCAGAGGAGAGTTGGCTGAGCAGCAGCAAACTCGAAAGCATTTAAATGAGTACTTTGTGTAAGAGCCCACTGAAACCCCTCACCCCCAACCTCAGAATAAATAAAAGTGAAATGTTCATTTGTTTGTTGAGTACAGGCTGATGAGGGTAACTGTACTGCATAGTCCACACCCACTTCTACATCTCTGCAGCACAAAGACTTATTTTAGTAAAACTCCACACAATCCATGTGAACACTTCAACCCTTCTTTTACTCCACGCCACCTCCAAGGCTTTTGTAAAACACAACTTGTCCTAGAAGTATGATTACACTTCACAAATGTGCACCACTCAGCTACATCCTATTCACTCAGTGTTTGCCAACCTCACCAAACAGGCAGCAGGCAGAAGCCACCTGATGGCAAAAGCTGTAACAAGTCTTGTTCACTCTTTCAAGGGTGTTGTGCATTTCATGTTCACCTGACAGCCAAAGTTTGAGCACTGTAAGCATCATGAGATCAAAAGTACAGTGTAAGTGCAATACAGTTTTATTTAGGACAGTTTGTGGAGGGAGAGAAGGCAAATAGAAGGAGATTTGGTCAGGCAAATACTTTTTTATACACTCTTATTTTGCAATAAATCTCATGGGTGTCCAGCAGAACAACTTCAAGAAAATGAAAGGGAGAAAAATATTGCAGGATGGCCTTGGTCACTGAGGGGTTCCCACTGCAGAGTCAATGCATTTGTGAACATTGAGGAAAAATAAAGAGTGCTGAAAAAATTCTGCTCTTACCACATTTCAGCTGGGAACAAAGGCTAACTTTAGCTGATAGGTGCACATGTGCTGCCCCTGCGCTTCTCTGATGGCCACATGAGCTTCCACAGAATGTGTAACTTGACTTGTGGGCAAAAGTACAGCTCTTGTCTGAACAAACAGATGTGATCCAGTGTTTGTTTCTTAAACATACATCTCACTTGCTGAAAACAGTTTCAAAAGATGGGAATTTCTTTGTTCTGTTTTGGATGGCGTGAACAGAAACATTTCACCTGACTCAGTACTAATGTAAATAAATCACATTTCCAGGGATGCTGACAGCTTGAAGTCTGTGCTGCGTTTAACTATTCAGTGCCCTAGACATTGGATAGTCTCAGTGCAAACATTACTGTGTGCTTCAGTAACACCTTTGGTTAACTGTGTAAGATCTGAAGTAGTAGAATAGCAGACACCAGAACTGTCAGTCATATTCTGGGGACACACACCCTCCAAGGGAATGGGCTTTGGTTTCCATCTGCTTGTCCCTCCCTCCCTTCAGATGTGTGATGATTCACCTTTTCTGCCATGGTGACATTATCAAACACCCTGAAGGAACACAGGGCGACCTCCAGGAGAGGTTTGGGGAGAGAAGGCAGGGCAACAACCACTTTGGGTGCAGCTGCTTTAGCCCTGGCAGAGCATCAGCTGGTGCTGTCAGGCCTCACCTCTCCCTGCAGCTGGGACATGGCACTTAGATTTCTGTGCTTTCTTCTCCTCCATCCCCTTCCATGGCCACTGTTCCTCTTCCCTCCACTGCAGCATGCACACTCTTATTTTATTTATTCTGCTCTCTGCAGACCCTTAGAAAAGCAAAAATGTGTTTAACACAGTAGCACCCATAGTTTTTTCTAGGTTAATGATATTTCATCCTAATGCTCAGTGAGTGCCAAGCAAGGGGTGGAGCCACGGCTGCTCTGTCACTGAAGAAGGAGAAGGAAGGGCAATCCAGGCGCAGGGAATTACAGCAGGAAAGGAAGAGGGAGAACACCAGCAGCAAAGCCACGATTTAATAGGGGGAGACACTTCACACATCAAAGGGCTGGGGTATTCAAACACATACCAGAAAAGTGGGACATCCTTCCACAGGTTTAAGATAGGTCCTAAAATATCCACAGATGCTGCCAGAGAGAATAAAGGACAATTTTCTTCCGCAGTTCAGTGACTTGTTTCCCAAGTGCAAGCTCCCATTGCTGGAGCTTTCTTTGCCATTTTTGCCTTCACAGGAAGACAGTGGGATCTTTTCATCTCTCCAGGAGCCTTGCTCCCAACAGTCAGATTTCTAAGTGCCAAATTCCTCCTTTGTTGAACTTCCTCCCTGTGTCTTGCTACCACATCCCTTCCTTCAATCCCCATGACAAGCCATTCCTGCTTACAGGAAGCTTATTCCCCACTCCCTGAGCACCCTTGGGTTGGCATCTCTGTTGTCTTTTGCTTCAGGTGGCTGCCCAAAACAGTGGAGTGCGTGCAATAAAACATCCTGGAAGCCCAAAGGAGTGGCTATCTATAAAAAAACATTTATCCTGCTGCTCAGAGGCACCAGAGCTCTTGTGTGCTGTTACCCAGTAACAAACACAAGCCAATAAGGATATTCCAAGGATACCAAGAAGGAGCACAGGCAGATTTACTGCAGAGTGTTGATTTTCTGCAAGTTTGCACTCCAGTCTACTTTGCAGTAGCTTGTTTCTATACTCTTACTGTTGGCAGGTTAGCAAAATGGCTACAAAATGTACTTGATCAGGATGAGCCTTATTGTTTTTACATCAGCTGACCAGGACCATTCTTCTGATTTAATTAGTTTGTCTGGCAATCAATAAAGCAAACTATTGGTTATCAATGAAGCTCCACTGTCAACAAGATCACAGTCAGTGAGAAGAACTTTACTTCTTTATAAACAATGGAAAAGAAGAAAAACCCCAAAGCATTAAGGCTGCTTTGCTGGAAAGGTGTTTATTTACCCTTCAGACATGCAGAAAAGGAAGAAATAGAAAATATATATCAGTGTTATTTACATGCTACAGGCAAATTAATGACTTCTGGTTCCAGCAGGTACAAAAACCTATGTTTATAAAGAACACCGTTTGCTGTTAAATATTTTGTCACCGGAGAGGAGCAGAGTTTTGCTTGCTAAAAGGGATCAGGAACTATAATAATGCACATTGTGAATAGTTTTAGGAATAAGGAAGAAGCTCCAGAGGAACAGAAACAAAAGTGGCAATCATGTTAATATCAGAAATCCATGCCTGGAATTGGTATCATTAATATAGGATACAGTCAACGGAGGACAGTTAATGCCAATGAGCATGTTTTTGTGAAAAATCTATTTTATCAGACAAGCATGACACTGGTATTCTGAGTGCATTGCAGACTTCAAATAACAATAAATTTTTTTTACACTATGAAGTTAAGTGAATTAATACAGACTAAATTTTAAAAATCACAAAATTAGTGTTCACTTTCTCAATTATGATCTTTAAAATTGCATTTTTTAAAAAAACTTTGGCTCAATTCTCTGTGCAGAATAACAATATGAAAAGTTATGTACAGCCTCTGTTATGTAGGAAACCAAAAGTAACAATTGTTTCTTGACGTGAACAATCTGTCACACATGTAGATATAATAGATTATAGTGGCTGTAAAGCTAATTTGGGAAGTGGGAGTACAGTCAGGTACATTCCAGAAGATTTCACTACTCCTTGTCATGACCACTGTAGTCCCATGTAATAATACTCTTCTCCCTCCTGAAATCTCTCCATCTGCACCTCCATCTCAGTTCAAAACTCACTGGATAAATGGAATTCATGTATGGCTGTGCAATGGATTTCTTACTCAGACCAAGGATTGCTGTTTCTAGACATTTCTCATTCACATAAGTAAACTTGTCTCATTTCTTAAATAAGATGTGTCTCTCCAGTGCTGGCAGCAAGCACTGAATATTAAGTAGTTAAGGACTAATCTGCAAAAGGGAAAAGAACATTAATCAAAAATAAAGATTTAATAAATCTCCAGCTTGATCCTATAACAGGTGCCACTCAAAATGCTTAATATGCATTGTGGAATATCATCAAGACAGAGTAAGATTGGGATTTTTTTGCTGCCTAAAATGTGGAAAGACAACTTAGAAAGTTAAAAGAAAACAAAATACATGTGGGCAAAAATTGCTTTGACAGTACTTATATACTCAGTAATCATCTCATCCTTTCATTCTTTTTTGTAAAAAGAAAATAAATTACAGGAATGAAGCATCTTCAGCTTCTCTATTTTCTTTTTCAAATATTCTCACACTTCAAAATTTTCAATGTGGTGATTTCATCAGAAGCTATATATGTATTTTCTGATAATCCCACATACAGTTTTAGTTATACATTTAGGTTTAATTTATCTAGACCAAAAACACACTGGATTTTTTACATGCACTTGGGCTTTGTACATGCTTTATTTGCAAGTGCTGATGACACAAGGAATGCTGCACACTCACCGCTAAGTCCAAGAAAGTTCACTTTCGAGGGGGATTTCTTTTGGTCCATCTTGGAATTGATGTCTCTTGTCTACAGGGCTCTTGAAATAAACCCTGGCACGCAGGCACTGCTGCAGCAATGGTCTCTCTGGCCAACCACGAGGAATAATGAAGAGATGGAAACTGTTTGATCCCAATCATGGCACAGTAGGTTTTGCCTGTACAAAGTGGTTGAGGCGGCCATTCCACAGTGTTCAGCTTTTCCTGCTTCTCCAAGAACTTTCCCTCAGCCCCCTTAAATGTACTGGTTATGTATTTACATAGAGGAAGTAGTTACTTCTACAATGGTCTCTTTTAATCTGAACTCTCTGTTCCTGGCATTGCTGTGAATGAGAGGGAATGGAACCAGGACAACTTCACAGCAGGAGCTGGATCACCTCTTGCAACAAGCTCTGTGATTAACTGCAAACTGACCGGGTCCTCCTGCAGGACACAGACCCCAGCTGGAATTCCCTGCCTGTCCGTGCCTCTGTGCCTCCTCTTGGGCTGTGGGAGCAGCCGGGAGCTCTGGAAGCCAAGCTGGGCATCAGATGGTGGCAGAGGGCAAAGCTCCCTGATGCACTGGCAAGGCGGGCGGGAAGTGGCCACGGACACGTGCGGGAGAGGTACCAGGGTAAGGACCAGATCCGCACTCAGATCCCGCCATCCTTTCACAGGGAAAGGGGTTTTGTGCAAGGGATGTCCTGGAGCGGCCGCTGGGTGGGGTGAGAGCAGTGTAAAACTGGGACTTGCCCTGGGTGTCCCCTCCCCGCAGCTCCCGGGCGAGGACACAGCGGGCAGAGCGGGATCGGAGCCCAGGATCAGGACTTGCTCCTCGGTGGCATCCTTTTCTTGGAAAGGGAGGAGTGTGTGATCAGCCGCTCGCTAGGACTGCTGCTTTCCTTCACACGGTTTAGATCTGCCGGCTCTGTTGGTCTGTGCCTCTTACCGCCACAAGATGGTATCTTCAGCGATGGTTTCCCCTCACCTGCTCTGCAAAGCCCAACTTAATATTCCGACTGCGGAGTTTCTGTCCTCACAAAGTCTACACTTTTATCACAAAAAACACAGCGCAAGGTTGTTGGTGCGGGCTGCCTGCTGCTGGGTACGGGGGATCCAGACAAACAGAGACAAATGATCAACCCTGATACATCACAGACGTAAGTATTCATCCCACCTCCTCTCCTCCTCACATTCTTGGGTGCTTTGCAGCCCAGGACAACTCCTCTTACAAGTCAAAATTTCACAATGTCGCTTTAAGGGAATGACTTGATACATACATTTCAAGAAAAGGTCTCAGGTTCATCCTCTCAACACTGCTCCAGTGGGAGTGATGCCACACTTAGCTGTGACAACACAAGAATTATAGCTGAGAGTGTCTGGAAGAAGCTTCCAAAGCCAGAGTATCACTGTCTAGCTTTTTGTTCCTGTCTGAGAACAAATTGGTTAATACACTGGAAATCTGCTGGGCCTCCCTGTACAAGCAGATAAGTAGTACAGGATTAAAAAAATCCCTCAAGTTTCTCCCTTGCTTCCTCCCTCTAGCATTCCTGCAGCAAGTGATAGAAGAACCGCAGGTGATAGAGTCAAGGCCAAGTGTATGAATCCCATTCATTATTCACTTTGATGTGGAAAAAATATTCTCTCCCTCTAAAGATCAGTGCAAGAATCCAAAAGTAATTGTGAGGCTCATGTTTGCATCACAGGCGCATTTTACTTGGATGTCTTGGGTTTGAGTGCTATGTTTTGTACTTGGTTACTGTGAGCCATCTCACTAAACCCAGGATGTTGCCAACTGTTTGAACCAGAGCAGTCAACAGGATAAATTGCATGGTATGACTATGGAATGAAGATCCATGTCTGCTTCACATTTAAGTTGTAAAAAATGGTGTTTTCTGAAAAGCAAGTTGCCCTAATGCAGCAGTGCCCACTCTTGATCATTTCATGATGCTGGAACTTCTGCCAGATTGGAAGATAAACCAAGTTTTATATTTCCTTTCTTTTTAAGGGTGGTTCTCACTATTCTGAAAAAAAAAGGCCAGGGCTTGGAAATAATAAACTATGAGTGACACAAAGGCTTGAGATTAAAAAAAAACCCCACAACTCAGACATGGAAAAAGATTTTCAAACTCATTATTTAGAAGCAACCTCATAATTCTTGCAGCCTGACTCATCGGTTTTTGAAAAATCTGGCTTGTCAAGCAGCTGAAGTACAGCCTTTTCTCAACAGTAGCCAGTTTAAATCTCAGGGTGCCCACAGAGGTTACAGACGCTCCACATCAGGCGATTTTTTTCAGTCCAGAAAGAAGGCTCCTCACAGTTACAGTTCATGTCCCACATCACAAATGCATTTTCATCCTTTGTATTGATTTTCTGATCTGTTCAGGGCAGACTGCTGTGCCCCTGTGCCTGGCTGGCTCTGCTCAGCCTCACTGACTCCTCAAACCGGGAACTTTGCACATCCTGGTGAGTTACACACACAGAGGTGGGCAAAGGTGGTTCAGCATTTGGGAGACACTGTGAGTGTTTGACATTTGAACCTTAATGTTCAAATGTCACCATTCTGGAAGTCAGTCTGATACTATTATTGAAAACAAATCATGACTTCCAAATTCTGAGCTGACCAGTACCAGAGCACACCCAGCCACATCCTTGCCTCTTCCCAACAGCTTGAGCTGGCAGGAAGTTTCTACTACAGAGGTAAAAAAAGGATGTGGGCAGAGCACCTTCCTGATGCAGCTAACCAGCGTCTGGCACTGAACATAACCTGTTCCGAGGAAACATGTCCAGGGCTTTACACTGTGTCTTGTGAAGGGGTCATGTGCTTTACCCATGGACTTCTATGGACTTCTATCATGAAATAGCACGAGCAGGATCTGGAGGAAATCTGAGGCAGTATATTGAAAGGTTTTCTTAGGGGACACGCTTGAAAAAGCAGCATTTGTGTATTATTTAAGCTAATAAAAAATCAATGTAACGATGTCACCTGGATGTGGCAGTGAATTTTTCACTGTTGTCACTGAACTTATCAAAGCCTGCTTCACAGTGAAGCAATTAATTCCACAAGTTGATGGCTGGTGTGTATTCAAAGGATTCTTTTCCTGTGGAAAATTTCCACTTCAGTTGCAAAATATCTAATGAAAACCTGAAAAGCTAACATTGCTGTGATACAAGTAGAAGTACAGTGTGGGAGCTTGGCATAAGGTTTAGCACACTGTAGTACTGGTCTGACATAAATGGTTGCTCAGGTTACACTGGTTTTAAGATTTGAGCACACTAACGGCAAGAATCTATGGATTCTTTGAAATTATGTGCCTGGCTAAAGTGTACAAAATGTATGACCACGTATCAGTGCAGAGCTAAGAGAACACTTGCAAAAATGCCAGAGAACTGTCAGGGAAATCCCTTGATGTGAACATTAATTAGTGTAGAAATAGCCCACAGGCATAAAGCACTGCAAGTAATAATGGGATGTGAACCCAAACAAAGGACAAGATGAGCCATCTAAAACAGGGGACAACAAGAATTTAAATGCATGCAACAGAGAGTATCTTCAGAGACTCTCTCTTGAGGGTACTGATGATCTTCACTTATTTAGTTGTGTAAGAATCACTGCACAAAGGACTCTATTTGCAGACTGTACCACTCCTTTGCTTTAATATAATATTCTTAGTTACTTGAGTTTTGTTCAGTACAAATCTTTAGATTAAAAGAGATAGGTGGCCCTATGTTGTTAACACTGTGCTCCAACAAGCTGCAATCTGTTTCTGATTTCTCCACAAGCAAATCCAGTGGTGAAAGGTGATTGGATAACTGTGTTAGAAAACTTAACAGGAAATATTTTGGTGAATTTCTGTCCATCATTACTCAAACAGCATAGCAAGTGTGAATGAGTAACTCCCATCCATGAAGTTATGAAAGGCTTTTTACTGCCTAATTCAATGGATTTTATACTTGTCCTGCCCTAGAAACAGATAACAGAGCAAAGGAAAGAGCTTTGGTAAATTCAACCCTAGACTTAGAGATCCCACAAGAGCTCTGGAATGCAGGACAGGAAAGGACCTCCTACATCCTTGACTCAGGTACATGAAACTGCAGGCAAGCACAAAACATCAGCCTTTTATTGAGAAGATAAACATGTTTTCTACTCCTAGGACCTCACTGTCAGAAATTATTCAGGCATTGCAGATATCAGTTTGTGTGGGGCTTTTGTACAAGGTTTGTCCTCCAGGAAAAACAGCTTTTTTTTTCTCCCAGGCTGATAAATCACTTGATGTATTGTGGACAGCAGTTATCCCCTCTGTCAGCCTTCCACTTTGCCAGGTTGAACCTCTCTCACATCTCCTGATGCCAACTCTCCATTCCCTGGTAAGCCTCAATATTCCCGTCTCCCCTGAGACAAGCCCTCCCGAACACAGGTGACCAGAACCACACACCACATCTCAGAGGTGTTCAGCCACCCCTGCATAGCACTGATACGCTTTTTGTTTCATCAGAAACACCCTCTCAGGGCACGGATGCCTTGCCAGCACCATGAGGCTCTTTGGCAGAGCTTGCTCTGCTCCCTGACAGCCGCTATTGATTCAATAAGTGACTGGACTAATTCCAAAGAACAGCCCCCCCTCCATGGATGCCAAGGCCTATTAAATACCAAGATAACCACCTATGGCTCAGGAAGCTGCAGATCACTTCAGGGTAGATTTGTGAAGCATCAAAATTCACTTTCCTGCTCTCCTGTTGGAATTTGCTCTTGATCAGAGTTGAGTTGAGATACGAGATCAGACAGACCTTAGTTTTTACTCAGCACAACCATATTTATTTTCACTTGCTTTTTTCACCCTGCATTGGTGACCTGTGTATTATGGCTGACTGTATGTTCCATTTTCTCTGTTACTGATTTCAGATTGACACTATCCCAGATTATAATGAAAGGTTTTGCTCCTTGTCCCAGGAAGAACAACTTTGCATTTTGACTTTTTAATTTTCTTTTGTCTTCTGCTGTGCCAGGCCTCAGCATTCTCTATATTGACAATTCTTTCTAGATTTTTCTACAAACAAATTCTTCTTACCATTACAGACATCATACCTGTCACCTGTACTGTCACAAGTACATCATACTTGTACAATGAAAACCATCTAAGAAAGCAGTGACACTGTTGCTACACATGAACACACACTGCTTTTTCCTTCCTCCCCAAATTCTTCCCTGAATTTTTACCTGCAAGTAAGTTTGGCTGTATGAGTGACTGCTCTTTCTCAAACCGTTTCTCATGGGAGTTGGCTCAGCCTGAAATACTGTCAGAAAGACTCTTGCTCTTCATATTAAAAGAAAAAAAAAAAAAAGCACGCCATCGCCAGCCTTCACACATCCCACACGTGAACCAGCAGAGAGAGAGTTACAA
>VYZR01036352.1:0-32789 GCA_013400675.1 Oxylabes madagascariensis
TTTTTTTTTTAATAGAAAATCTTACATTGGAGCTTTGGATAAAAATATTTACTGATATTTTACATTTTTGAACATACTGAATATAAGTATTACAGAGATTACCCAACTCTGTTCCATCAGTGGACAATTAACAATAAAAAAATTGCTGACTCACTAAAGAATATTTTATACCCTAACACAAGATTGTTAATTAATGTAAAATCCATAGTCTCACTCAAGATATTTAAAACGCTGCAAATATCGTATGAAATGTTTTTTAATCATGAATATTCATGCTAGTAACTTTAAACACATTCCTAAGTCTTAAGAAGACACAAGTGTGTGTTTTCTGATCTATTTCCACACCCCACATTACTCTAGTATGTTACGCAAACTTTGTAAACTAATCAGATATCGACCTGGCTTATCCTTTCCTTTTTGTGCTGGGCTGTAGAGTGTTCTAGATCTTCTTGCACAGCAATTTTTCTTTTGAGGCTGAATTGGACTCTGTATGGCTCGGAATATTGGAGAATCTTGAGTGCATCTTCATATTTGATATTATCGAAAAATATTGTAGCACTTAGAAGCTGATCACCTGCAAGTGGAATAATACATAATTTTAATTACTTTGTGTTTTCTTATGTTTTTTTCAAATTTTTTTTTTTATTTTACTTTTGTATTTACTACTTTTTACATGTTTTTTTTACTGTTCCAGTGAAAACTGATTTTTTTTATGGTATACAAAAAACCACCACATTTCATTACTGTTCAAGCAAGTGGTCTTAGAAATTATTAATATGGACAGGTAAAGCTCACAGATAACATTAGCTGGTTTGAAATCTATTATTTCTGATACCTGAAGAGATGGCAGATCACACAGCTACAAAACTCATTATTTAAAGATACAGAACAAAATCAAAACAAAATAAAAAGATGAGACTGTACCTTCTCTAAGACTAAATATTTTTGAAGCAGGAGATTCCTTAAGTACTTTTTTAATAAATATTCCTTCATTTCCTCCACCTTTCACACTAAAACCACTAGCACCGGCTTCCACTTCGGTTTTCAGAGTCACTTCCATTGTCTCCTAGAGACAGAAAAAATGGTGAATTTATAATTTTTATTCATTTGTATTAAAGGGTTCTAAGTTGTTCTACAATAAAAAAACTTAGTCTCCTCAGGTATATTTTCAATAGCTTAAGAAAGAGTATCCAAAATAGAGAATATACTTACTCAGTGTGGTTTTTATTCTGTTCTAAATTAGAATTAAGCACATGTGTTAGGGTTATGTTGGATCAGGGCCATAGGGAAAATAAATTATAATTTTAAAATGTGAAACATATGGAAACTTTTAGGGCTGAAAGATTGTATTTTCTGTGAAGATGTTAACTACTTGAATTAAGGTCAATGGGCCAGAAAAGTCAGAGTAAGAGCTAATGCTGTACTGCACTTAAATCAGAGAAGGCTAAAGAAAGAATTCTAAAAATAATGATGAAATAACCCCAAATAGGACAAATAAATGTTCATGCTTGTGCCACAACTTGGCCATTCATGAAGTTCCTGGTCAAAACAAGTCTAAAGTCTTTGCCCTTTCCTTCTGTCCA
Source organism: Oxylabes madagascariensis (assembly GCA_013400675.1). NCBI lineage: Eukaryota > Metazoa > Chordata > Aves > Passeriformes > Timaliidae > Oxylabes > Oxylabes madagascariensis. Next base: position 1,584 of record VYZR01036352.1, read on the forward strand.
CCTATTAATGTGTAATAACAAACTCTACTATTTACAAGGCTCATACCTAAAACTACGGAGTGCTTTTAGACTGACCTGCGGTTGACTCTGTTTTGATTTGTCTGCAGAATGTTTTTTGTTTTCTTCTTGAAGCTGAAAAATAATTTTTAATTATTTAATGTTCAGAAGTCATGGTGTTCTTAAGTACAACGAAAGTCAGTTAAAATTCTTGGTTTAGAGTAAGAACTGAGGTTGACTTTAATGGCAACAGAGTAGAATCAGGATCAAGTGCAATGCACAACATGAATGATTTAACTATACTATTCCCAGTTGTAAATTAGATGCCAAGGCCTCCCTTCATTGTACCAAAATTTGCATTAAATGAATGTCAGAGACTAAATGCCTTAAGATATTGGAAGCTTTTCTGTGTAGCTTCTCTGATGTAGGACATTGTTCATGCTTTCGATTTTGTAAACATACTTCTTTTTTTCACTTATTCAACGTCAGCATGAATTCCAAACTGTTGCCTACTTAACATTGCTGTAGTAATTAAATCCCTAATTTTGAATAACCAAGAGGTACAGGTAACTTTGAAATACTTATTAGTTAGATTCAAGCCAATTAGGTATTCTAACAGGAAAAACACTGTAATTTTTTTATGTTCTCTGCCTCGTATCCTTCACAGAATTAAGTCAAATGCATTTTCTTGCCAAGAAACAAGAACAAGGTAAACAAGTCCAGCACAAAATAATACCATCAATGAACATGGATGCAATTTTGGCAGGGACCGGAAGACAATATGGCTGCAACAATGTCCCATTCTATGACATGTGATTCTCTGTTACTTGTGGGAGTTAAAGCCTCTTGAATCAACTTGATAATGCCATGCCCACATGAAAATTCAATGTCTTGCCTTTAAATAGTCTTCTTCTATGGGATACTCATAAACTGGAGAGGATCCCTGCGGCCTTGGACGAATGTCTTCTACTGCCACTTCATTAACCTGTTTAAAAGACATGAGGGGTTGTAAAGGAATATCCACCATTAAACAGTGATTAATTTTTTTAGTAGTGTTTCTCCAGTTATGCATAGTGTCCTTCTGAGTAAAAATCTTTCATTAGTGATGGTGGATAAAAAATAACCAATAACTGTTTTTTTAGGTCAAGAACAAATACAGTTCTCATGTTAAAGCACTCAAACCTACAAGGGACAGAGTTCTGAGAGACAAAAACTGGTGGTATGCTTATTTTGATTTTCTTTATGCATTGTATCTACAGACTGAACAGACTGAAAACAGATCAATTAGTAATAATTGAAAAAGTAAAACAAAAACAAAAGCAAAGCAAAACAAAACAAAAAACCAAAAAAAAAACCAAAAAAACCCACCAAAAAACAAAAAAACAAAACAAAACAAAACAAAACCAAACAAAAAAAAAAACAAAAAAAAAAACCAAAAANGGGTGAAAAAAAGGGTAATTCATGTTATCTACAGTACAAAATAGCATTAATACTTTAAATATTCTAGAAAATAAAAAAAAAAAAAAAAAAAAAAAAAAAAAAAAACACAAAAAAACCCACAAAAAACAAAAAACCCATCCCTTTCCTGCTCTATTTTCACACCTAAACTTTGCATCCAATGGCTTCAAACTTTATTGCCTTCTATAAGCAAGCAAAGCATGGAAAAGTCCCAGCAGGAATTTCTGCTGACAAGCACTTGGCATTCTTCCTTCTCCAGTCAGACAATAAGGAACCTAAACTATCTAAATCTTTAAAGAAAAATTACTGCAGTTAACAGCCATGTAATAGTTTTCTAAGTCTTGGTAGTAAACTTATGCCAAATGAACCATGGCAAAGAGCAGATCCTTTACACTGAAACATCTTTCTGATTTTTGAGCTGGCAGGACAATCCCAAGCTAAAATACAACATTTTTAACAGGAAGGAAAATCACCAGCAGGACCCAGCTATAAACAGAATATTTAAGATCCCATTTTGCCAAACTGTCATCACAGAAAAATTCAATGCTAAAAAACTCACAGAATCTTCATCCTCTGCATCTGCATCGGCATCAGCATCTCCCGGGGGCTCAGCCGGTCTCAGCTGTCGTCCAGAACCTGAAAGCAGCACACAGGTTGTTGGTGCCTGCAGGATCCACACAGAGCACAGAGCAGTCAGCTAGCAAGCTGAAACCCTCTGCAGCAGCATGGCAAGGGTCCTGCACAGGCCAGTGGAAAGGCCTGCCTTAATTGAGATTTGGAGCATCACAGAATGGTTCAGGTTGGAAGGGACCTTAAAAATCATCTAGTTCTCCCTACTAGCCATGGGCAGGGGTTATAATCTGACTTCTAGTTCTACATTTTCTCCAATCTAGGGATTTCTCTCCTTCACAAAAGCTTTTACGTTTCTGGATATTTCTGTATCTCTGGAAAAAGAAAAGTAGTGACCATCTGCTGACCCCTGTCCCCAGCACCAGCCCCCACCTTTCCAAAGAGACCGAGTGTAGCCCACAATGAAGGCTTGGAGGGACTGGAGACCAGAAAAAGGGAAGGAGGGGTATACAAAGGGGATCTGAAGTATTTTCCCCTGAGCTGTTTTATTCTTTAAAATATCAGAATCAGTAATTAACAGTTTGCTAATTCACAATAAATTAAATTGATTGAAATTCTCCATATTGAAACTCTTCCTCACTTCTGACAAAGGTCTTAAGAACAGGAGAGTAAACATCATGAACCTTGATAGTCATAAATACTCTGTTTTCTTAGTTTTTAAAAGTACTGAGGGCGGACAGAGATGAGGTGAAGAAGATGGACTGTCTGAAAATGTGATTCTCTTGAAATGCTTTAAATTGGGCACCAAAGAATGAAAACAGCATGAATTAGAACATGTTTTCAGAGATCCAGGTTTAGCCAGTAGAGGACAGTGTGGCTGAACTACATATTACCTAATGCACCAGCTATTCACATGCACAAGTCCTTGTCCCAATAACTATGTTTCTTTCCTGTCTCCATGCTCGTTTTTTTCCAAGCCATCAGGCTGTCTAGCTCCCCGACACTCAGTTTTGCAACTGCCATTACTATACATAATTTTGGCTCTCCTAAACAGATCCTCTGGCTTAAAAATATGCTCAAAAGCTAGAGAAAACAATTGACAAGATGAACTGTGCAACTCATTGTCTGTTTAAATGGAGAATCCTTGGGCTGGAAAAAAAGATTTCTGGATGTTACACGCTGTGTGTGCAGACAAGATGGCACGACTTAGTTATGTCTGCAATCACTGACTTACACATGCTGCCAAGCTCTTGTTAAAGTTGCTGGGATTTTGTTGGTCACTCCTCATAGTTTTCTGATCTCCTACATTTACTTTTGCCTTGATTTTTTGAAGATGAAATTATATAGTACAGGCAAAGTTTTGAAAGAGTTATGCACCAGTGATCAGTGATGGACCACTTTGTTAAGACGAATGGAAATAACGTGCTTCCAGTGGGAATATCCCATAACGGTCTGTGGGTCAAGCTTCCAAACTTGGTAAAATAGAAGGCAATCCACATTAGCCATATGTACAGCATCATAATCAGCTCTCCTGTAGTATTCCAGCTTCAGGGAATTAGGATCAACCCAGAACACATCAGGGCTGCCAGACCATTCCTCCTTTAACCTTCACAGCAGTAGTCCTGACACCTACAATGGACAATTTGAGCAAATTCTAGAAAATTGTCTTAATTCACATTTTAACTCAAGGTAAAGATCTGCTTGAAATTTAGCTTGATTTTTTTTCAAAAGCTCTAACATTTGCAGTCTTCAGAAGCTCGAGAAATTTGAAAAATTAGCATAACCTTGTTAAAAAATTTAGACATGGATTTATGAGCCTGATTTCGGCTTGAAAATTCTGGAATCCATTCATGAAGCACTTCACTAAATGTATTTTAATAAGCATCATATGAGGCGAAGAGCTGCAGGATTGATGCTTGATTGTTTGATTTGCCTAGTGCTTCTAAAGATTAAGGTGGCAGCAATAAATTTTATGGCTGTTACTAAAATTCCAAGAAATAGTAAGGACTTAGTCTTGCGGCATTGCCATATTTTTCACTTGGGAGAATCCCACCCGCAAGCCCTGCAGTCCAGTAGAATGACTTAACAGAAAATTGCTTGGATTGCTGGAGTGTTTGCTCTTCAGTGCAGCACTTCAATGTTAACTACAGCATTGATCCCTGGTGGCTGCCAATAATTTTCCTACTGGAAAAGAAACAGGAAATAATCATCTCTGAGACTTCTTAGGCTGGTTCACTGCAGTTTCTCTTGTTTTACTCTGATGTAACTTCAGTGACATTTTAGTTGTCTGGAACTGGAGCAATGCAAGTATAGTACCTCCCCTAAACTGTGAGAGTTGTGCCTTTTCCTAAAAAAACCAACCAACATATATTACTGTCCCCAGGGCTAACAGAGATGTGGGTGAGATTGCGTGGAGGGGCATCAGGCACACAGATGACCTTCCCTCCCAAGCCCACACTGAGGCTTTTCCGTCCACCCTGATTTCCCCAAACTCTGCCTAGGCTACCCCGCTATGATAGCTAACCCATGTCATAAAAGACTTGTTGTGCCCTTGATTCCTACTGTAGACTAAGATTTGCTTCTGATTATTTCCTGATTCAGAATACTTTCAAAAGAAATCTATAAAAGAGGGGCATTACAGTACATTTTCAGCAAAGCCTTCTTTCTGAGTAGAAAAGCCTGTGCCAATAAACTATGATTTATATGCATGTCATTCTCATGCCCTGAATAGTAGCGATGCCAACATTTTATAGATTTTAACTTTTTTTTATGGACCCTGGACAATCAATGCTTTGTTCAAAATGTTTTCATAAACAAGATGGAATTTACATCTGTGACTACTTCTAATAGCCACTGGACTGACTTCAGAACAAGGGAATTTTTTGAAAGTAAGCAGTAGGAGTTATATAGGCTGGATCATTTTCATATCATATGACTGAAATGTGTATCTGCTTTTTGAAATGCAATTATTTCAAAATTATTTTATCTTTAGCCTAGCAACCCAGATGGACTGTTTGGGTAAAGACAGGAGGAAAAAATAAAAACAGGTTATTTTTTTGGTATTCACATTCAGTGGGCAACAGTCTCCAAAATCACATTTGATACGATATAATGAATTCCAAGTATGACAGTGTCCTTGAATTTAAATCAAATGTGCTTTAATGTATTGTATAAAGAGAAACCTAGTTTTAATTGGAACACTGGCATATAAAATTCCTATGATCTGTATACTTTAAAATAAAATAAAACAGTACATGAGAATACCAGAGATGTTAATAAAAGAAACAATAATGTCTTTTACTGATCATCCTAGCTTCTCTGCTTCTGGACTATAGCCCTTTCTCTGCAATTCTTAGATTTGGGCTTTTTGCTTTTTAAGATTTTGTACTAATGTTATATTTGCATATGAATAGTGAATTTAAGTAATCTGCTCTTATCTTTAAGCATATTACTTTTCCTTGCATCAACTTCAACGTTTCTTCAACAAATAGCTTCTCTTAACAGAAAGAAACCTAATACATGATAAACATCTGTCCACAGGTGAAAAGTTTTATGCTTTGCTCACTCACTTATTGTTATTTAAGGTCACAACCTGTGCCTTTTCTTTATGAGGATTTTGGCATTTGCTAGTTACCATTTCTAAGCTGTGACAAGAAACTAACAGTCCTGTTTGTGCAGTGTTATGGAAATAACTCTGAGTCCATAGCCAGCTAGAAAATTTGTGTCTTGACATGTGGACAAGGCTGGGACATCCTTAGATCAGGTCTTTTCTGACAGTGCAAAGCACACTCTGGACACATAACCTCATTTGTGTTATTAATAAGGAGAAAGAGGAATGAATAATTGCAAGACAAACAACAGCAGTAATAACTTAATGTCATTGTCATTGTTGGCACTGTGTTTGACCCACTAAAGAATTCATACATGTAGGTCAGCAGTTTTCATGGTGCTCCCTCATGGGCTTCTGTCTTGTTGTAAACAAAGATGCGCATGGCTGCTGTCACGGGCAGCTTTAGCTGGCTCCTGTACCAGACCTCTATTCCTTTAACCATCAGTCCCTGTCCCCTGCAGGTCTGTCTGTCTGTCCCTCTGCCCTCAGGCACCCTGTCATGGGGCTGTTATTCCTCATGCATGAATGGCTGGTAACTTCTAATGCATTTCTCCAGAATGTCTTTTGTTTTTAAAACCACATCCCTCTCTCCAGATGGATGGTGTGCCTGACTTTTGCCCCCACAGCTTGTTCTCCCTCTCTTGCAGGTATCGCAATTACTGGGATTCCTTTTCCTCCCTCAGAGCTCTCACAGCCGCCTGAGCAGCACTGCCGTGAAGTCCCGCAGCCCCTTCTGCTTCACTTCTTATAGTTGAAATAGGGAATACTTAGAATAGCTAGAATATTTTAAATCGTGGGTCCCAGTTCAGGAAAGCACTTGATAACAGGAACACTATGCACGTGCCTGACATTCATCTTGGCCTCTCAAGAGCACTTTTTCAGATAGGTAAGTTCACCTGACTTCCAAGCCAGCAATGTTGGAGGGAAATGATCCTGCAAGCATCAGCTGCAAAGATAAGAATCTGAAAGTGTCTGCAAATAAATCTTATTGTGCATGTGCTGTGTTCCTGAAGGAAGCTGCCATGAGGTTTAAACCATGGTTTATAGCACAGGCTCTCACAGAGTCTGTGCAGGCTCGACCACGACCTCGAGGTTTGTGGCATTTCCAGTCAACAGCTCCAGTGATGCTGGGGAAAACCACCAGCTAAAAACCAAGAGGTTCATCTTCCACAGAGATTTCCTAGTGCATTCCAGAGACCTGGATTCATTCCATTGTCCTGCAAGATCCCATGGGCTGAGTTACAACAACTGCTGGGCAGGGCTCTGGGGCATGGCCGGAGCGCAGCAGGAATGCTGCGGCTGTCACTCTATCTGGGCAGGCTGCATGGCCATGGGGAGATGCGGGCACTCTGTCACGGAGAAAGCGGCCTCTCCCAGCCCTCCATCGCAGGAATGTCATGTTACTTCACTTGAACCGCTGCCAGAGAGACAGCGGGGGCACCCAGCAGCTCCACCTAGAAGAACCAGCTTGTCAGCTCTGAGCAGAACGGCTGCCACAGTGGAAAAACCACCCGTTCTGCCTCAGAAAAGGTGTTAAAGTGAGGATCAGTCCCGCCCCTTCAGTGTTTCCCCCCTGCTCTGTGCTGGGAGTGGGACCCTCCCCACCAAGCCCTGAAATTTCTGTGGGATGAAGACAAAGGACTCCTCAGTGGAATGAAGATAAAGATTTTGCTGCTGAAGGAGTTTAACAGGCCTTATTATCAGGGGGATGCTATCAGAACCAGCTGGGCTGGTGTTCAAGCTACACTCCTGCCTTTGTTTTGCACTGGTTTGGCAATGCCCCTTGGCTGCACTCTGTCCCGGGGCTGCATACTTGAGCTGTGATGAATGCAGCTCAGACCTGGGAGCCGAAAGCAGGGGCTTGCAGCACAGTCGTGCTAAAGGAGCAGCTACTCCCAAATAACCAACGTGTGTGAATAGTTTCCTTCCATTCAAGGCATGAACAAGATGTTTTGATTCATTGCCTTGGTATGTTAAGCTGCCCTTGTTGGCTGTTAGAGTACTTCATTAAAAGCCTTCAAATCATTTCATCTCAAAACCTTTTGAAGACATTATATATATGTGAGTTACAATCATGAGTCTCCTTGCCCAGCCAGAGGATTTTCCATAAAGTTAACACTTATTTTTATCAAAAGGAACAGTACTCTGCACTGCAAAGTACATCCAAGCAGGGAAATGTCTAAAAAATTAAGGTTCCTTACAGACCATACTGAGCTCTGTAGGATTTTACAGAGCATTTTCTACAGGTTGACTAATATCAGGAAAGATGTGTAAGTGCACTGGCAACTAAGAACCGATATAAACACTATCATAAAACAGAAACTAACAGCCCCGGAGATGAAAAGAAGAGTGAATGGCTTTTCCATGAGTGTGTGTTTAATGATAAGCTCTGCCCACATATTTAAAAGTATTAAAAGCATTCCTGCTCACACTTCACAATAGGAGCAAAACCTTTAGGAAGGCTGATCAGAAAGAAGTTCTTGATTCTTACAGTGGTCCACCTTTCCTCTAATGGTAGAGATAAACTTAATAGAAACCATAGAACAACTCAGAGCATGGAAATAAATCACTCTGGTGGGGCTCTGCACAGACCTTCTCAGCTTGAGTCATATTTTAACATGAAAAGCCCACAGGACTTTTTTTCCTCCAACTGTCAAACTGAAATTTCCCAGATCCTGAGTTAATGACCTTCACCTAGATATCATCATTTATTGGTTACTTGGCTATATAGGAAATGTAGTTCGGCCAGATCCACATAACTTCTGCTATGAGGATAAAATATTAACTAAAGTATTTCATTAGTCTATTTCTCCTCTTATTGAAACAGAATAATCTTTCCTATGAGTAACAGAGAGTTTGAAAATAAGCTCTTAACCAAAGTTTATTGCAAGAGCATGAATAGAGTGATATCCAAAAGAGACAGCAAAAGCAGACAGCAGTGGTTGACAGCTGTATTTGGCTCTCCTGGTCCATCCCTCCTTTTCCTAGCTAAAATACAGCTACAAGTGGCAGAGTGAAAAAGGCAGCTGGAGAAAAGCTCATGGTACCCAACAGACAACCAGAGATTTGGTGCTGTTTCCCCAAGGCCATGGTTCTGTCTCAGAAGCACAAGTTTTGTATCATCTCTAGTTTTAGTCTGTTTGCATGGAGGGTAGGTGTAACTTCCTGCCCTGTGTCTCTGTCTTAGGCATGTCTTAGGCAGGAATTTTCCTCTCTCTCAGGTTTTATGTGACAGAATGGGTTTCTAGTCTGTGCTTTACTTCCTGCATGAATTCTTACAGTGTTTTCTTGCATAATATTGTAGTGCAATGTAGTGAATCAGGACCCTCTCTGATAATTATTAATTATGACTTTTCCAGGATAGCAGGGCCTGTTCTCACAAAGATGATAAAAGAAGCAATTGTTGCTATGTGCGCCCAAACTCCTGGACTGAACCAAAATTGCTTACCACCCTTTTGGACAGAAAGTGAGTTAGCAATTCATAGCCAAATAAAGCAATAAAGACTGGTCTAATCCTCTCTGATCCTCAACAGTTTTATCTCCTGGGACTCTCAACAGTTTTATCTCTTGGGATATACTGGTTTTACTTGAAACTGATTCACTACCGTGCTGTAAATTGCTGGATGGATACCCAAATAAAATTTCCTGGAGTGTCACTGCCCATTTGGATGAACTGAGTTTTAAGAAGGGTTTCAGGAACATGTTGTAAATGAAGAGCTCTCACTTGCTTACCACCTTCAGAAACCCTAGTGGGAACTACTCTGCAGCTATTTGGTTATCCAATATATTGATTAGGCATCCTGCAGTTTTCTCCCCTCTGAAATAAACCCCTTCACCTATACAACAAACTAAACTTGGGAAGGGAATGCACAGCACATCTGCCTTCCCCTCAGAACAAGGAGTTGATTCCTGCTGTCTTCCCTGTGAACTTAGATAGCTGTGAACTTAGCTCTTACCATGACTTGCCTAGAAGCAGGGGCAGGTGGGTGCCTATTGCAGATAAGGCCCATAAAGATCACAGAAATTAACTTTACCACATTCCTTCTCCTCTCTGATTCACCCTTCCAAGAATTCAGGCTTCTACCAGAGCAGATTGCCTGTTCCACTGCCAAAGCACAGCCCTGCTCAGATTTATAAATGAATCAAATGAATGCATTTATGGAAAATGATCTCTCTGACTGCACAGGCTTGATTGGCAGCCCCAGAGATTCAATTTCTCTGGCCACAGAGTCAGTATTTCTTAAGAAGAAGTGGTTGTAACCCCAAGCTGTCTCTTAAGGTAGCCCAGTACAGACACACTGAAGAAAGATGCTAATTCTCGGTGGTTTTGGTAGAAAGCACATTTGTTCTGTAAGAGTAGGTCTTAAGATAAGAATAGAGGAACTAGTAACATTTTGCAAAAAGCCCAAAGAAACTGATGCAAGATTTGTATAAATGGCACTTACCGCTCCAAATTAGAAACAGACTTTTTAGTCCAAACTGCTGTAAGTGCTCTTCAAACCCTTTGCTTAAAAAAAATCCTCATCAGAATCAGTAAAAATTTTTTGTATTTAGAGATAAATATAAACACATACATCCATATATAGAGAGAAAGAGTTCCTATTATGATCCTCATGGTCTTAAGGTCCTTACGGTCTAGAAGACTTTTATTTCTCCTTACCCCACTGATAATATTCAGTGCACAATTAAGTGCCCAGATACAGCAATATTAACAGAGTGATGCTACTTTGGCCATGCTGGGCACAGCCCCTCTCAAAACAGGAATGCAGAAACAAACCTTGCAGTTTTCCCACAACCTTTTATGGGGGCTTTTATATAAATATCTGCCTTTGGAAACAGGTTTTCAGTTTGAGAGAAAATTCCCTGGGCAACTTGTTTGGATGTAAATCACCACAGAAGAAAATATTTTTTAAGCTTTTAAATTCCTTAATGTATATGTAATACAAGAGATACGGGATAAAGGTGACAGAAAATTATTATGGGAAAATATTTTACATCAAAGATAAAGTTAACAGTTCCCTCACTTTGTTAAGATAAAAATCTTTTCTGTCAATAAACACTGATAGTAGCAAAATAGCATTTGGCACAGCTCACTTTTCCTTGTTTTTGTGTGGTAGGAGATTCTCTTTAAAATTAGAGAGAATTTCTGGATGCAGGCTGTGGGTTTACAAAAGTGTAAAATCTCATTTACAGATAAAGTAATCCATTGAGTCAGATAAATAAATAAATTAGCTTAGTTCTGCCCACATCAGTGTAATTCAAATCTGAATAAATGGACTATAAACTTGGGTTTCAGTCACAAAAAGGTCAGATTTCAAAATAATGTAATCGGTCAGATACCAAATTATTTTTGAAAATGTCGTCTCTTGATTTCAGCCCATTGGTTTTTACCTCTTTTTTGAACACCTTTCCCTAACAGATGTATACCTTGCCCCAGCATTTTCTAAATGGGTCGTTTGATACATGTCTTCTTTTACAAATTAATCTGTTAACTTAATCTTCATTGTTTGAAATTAGAAATAATTATGTAAAAACTGAAAAGCATTGGAATTTTAAGTGCATATTAATTTACAGAAGGAAAAACTGATGCTGACAAACTTTTATTGCTTTATATTTTTGAAAAAATAAAATTGAACCTTTGCATGTGGTTTTTAAATGGTTCAGTACTGATTTTCCATTTCTGTACCGCCTAGCACCCAAAAATAACAAATCAAAATGCTTGCTTAATAGATTAGAGAAAAACACAGTTTAGTTAAGGAACTAGATTTCTGTTTTAGGTTTCACAGACACTAGTATAAGTGATAGGGAGAAACCATTCTTTAAAGACTCATTGCTGCCGTTTTGGATTTCTTTCTGGTTAAAGACTAAAAAAGTGAGAAAGTAATTACACTGTGGCTCATCCATGAATTGAGATGGGTGGAGTTGTTTGAAAACACTAAGAGGACTATTTCTTGGATTTGATTATCAATCCTAACGCTGATTCATAACATTTCCAAACATCCAGAGCTTCTCCGTAATACAAAAATAACGATACCTAATGGAAATTAATAACTTTATCATAATGGTCTGTTCACACTCAGGTGAAGTATTTTCTAACTCAGTTAAAACAGGATGCATTCTTTCTGAAGGCACATGGTAAGGTTTTTCTTGATAAGCAGCTGTGCTAGATTCAGACTAATACATAAGGGAGAGTAAATTACATTTTGCTCTTCAGCCAGATCAAGGGCTCCACTGAAATAAAACAGCTTTTTAACAATACAAAGTATAAGGAAAAGGAAGATCCTAGGGCTTCAGTTACAGTTTATGAGATCTGCTACAAGGGGGCTTCTTCAGAGTAATTTAAATCTGTGCAACAGGAGGACAATCCAGTGGCTTGTCCCCACTCTGAAGAATAGCAATGACCACCTCGATTTGTGGAACTGTGAAGAGTTTGAGCAAAAGGAAAGAATGGGAGGCACTTGGAGATGCCCTTCAGATGGACATCTGTAGGGTTTTCTGCACATCTTTGCAAAGAATATTTTTAAACCAGTGGTGTTTTACTATCTGTGCTCTCTTGCATCCTGCCTGATCCAATGGCCTCAGTGAGGACTCTGCTGTCTGAGCAGTGGTTCAGCTCTCTGTGAGCTCTGTGTGCAGCAGAGAGACCACTGCTCCCTCCTAAGGAAGGTGGATTTGCATTCCTTGCACTGTGCACAGCTTGCAGTCAATAACGCCAGAAAAGGAGAATGATTGCTACCATGAAATTATCCTGTCTAAAACAAAAGCCTCCACCACCATCTTACCGTGACATTTTTAAATACTGCAGTCCCAAAGTCCTTCATGGACTGAGATGTTAATGGGGTTTCAGCAGAGACTGAAATATTTGCTTTATATAGTGGTGTTGGGGCAGTGTTGACAGAATTCTGCAACTACACTGAGAGCACAATTTGTTTCTTTCTTAATTGCAAATACTTTGAACACTACTTAATCCCACTTTGAACACTTACGAAGAAGATCTCACCCCATTTGACCAAAAGAGAGTAAAGAAAAGCACTCTGCTGATCTTAGAAGACAAATGCCCAGAACTCTTCTTCTTTTCAGAGAAATCAAGTGCAGGACTTGATGCAAAAGGAGACAGACGGGAAAAAGGCAAAAACAAACCCCCACATAAGCCCAGAGTAAGTCACAGAATCATAGAATCACGGAATGGTTTAGAAAAGACCTTAAAGATCCTCTCATTCCAACCTCCCTGCCATGGACAGAGACACCTTTCACTAGACCAGGTTCCTCAAAGCCTCCTGAAGTCCTGCTAACTGAAAACCAGTTCCTTCTACACTTCTACATCAGGGAAATCTACTGTGGAAAAATTATCTTAAAAGGTTTTGAAAATACACCTGGGCCAGGGTCTCAAGTGTGTAGGACCCACATTCAACAACACTAAGCAAAGCACAGAGTGAGAGTTAAAATGTAGGATCTCCTGGGGCATGTCCTTCTGCTATGGGTTTAGTTCAGGGAAAGAGCTCTTCATTTTTGGAACACAGCTTGGCCAATGCGAGGTCTTGTTCCTGATCCCTGCACTTCTAAAGCTAATTCTCAGAGGGCTCAAGCACACATGTGCAGGTTTATCCTCTGCAGCTGGAACTACTGGCCCTGTGAACAGCTTCTGGAGTGGCTGGTACAAGGAGGTTCTGACGGATTTGTTACTCTTATCACTTGGGCAGGTGTGGGTATTACAGCTATGTTACTCTGCACACCTCTGCAGCAGGGAAGGTCATGACCACTTCACACGTACATGTTCAAAGAGAGGGATCTGAAAATGTATCTGAACAATTTCTAGGGAGGTTTAAGTTCTCCTTGCAGAGCAGTGCCAGCTCAGGGATACAGGAAAACACATTTTTCATGCATATGTTTTTTATTAAATGCAGCTGTCAAAACAGAGCAGGGCTCATGTTCCTGAAAAGGTGCAGGGAAGAGAAGACAAATGGCTGGAATAAAGCAGGAATGTGCCTACTCTGCCTAGGCAAAAATCACCACTTCTGCTGAGCCTTCAGGGTAACCTTCAAACTGTCTGGCTCAGGGACTGGGAGCTGCGTAGCTGTGGGATTTCAGTGAACGCCTTACAAACCCAACCAGCTCCCCAGGGAAGCCAGTCCTTGCTACACAAACCACTCCTCCCGTGCCCAGACCGGCTGGATAGACACCAGTTCTGCACAAACTGCACCTTCCAGTGCTGTGGAGGCACAGCCAGACAGAGGCTGTCCCTACCAGTGCTCCCCTCCCTGCCATGCTGCAGATAATGTGTTCCAAGTGTGCTGGCAGTGAATTTAAACCATCTGCCTCAATCTGGTAACACCTACCTCTAACCACGTTGCTGCAGTAGAATCACGGAGGTGAAAACAGCAAAGGCAAAGCAAGATTTTATTTATTTTTTTAATTATAATTTTCCTCTTATTCCACAGATATAGATTCAGATTTTAGCCTCTGATCTAAATGTGTGTCCTGAAGGTGTTCAGCTGAATTTATAACAGTGCAATAGCAGAATTTGGCCATGATCTTCAGACGACAACATCAGTTAACAGACTTGCTTATTTCTCTATAATGTATTACTTGTGATTTCTACGAGGTTCCTATTCAACCAGGATTATAGTCTAAATACAATGCAGTTGTGTGGCAACAGTGTACCAGATAAATTCAGCTAACTCTGGGTAATATCACCAAAAAAAATGTGTTTATAGCTTCATGCCAGTTTCTGACTAATGCTTTTGTTTGTTGCTATAGCAAACCATACATGAATCTGATAGCCAAAAGCATGTTTATGACTAACCTTGGCTCTCTGGGGACTGAAAATGTGGAGTAAAAAAAAAAATCCCTAAACCACAACACACAATGTGAGGAGAACATGATAGGAAACACCTTTTTTGGCACGGGTTACTATGAACATTAAAAAAGAAGAACATCGTAAGTGGAAAACATTAGGAAATGGGAACTGTGGGAATAACTGCCTTTAAGCTACGGCAATTCAAACCCACCTTTCACTTCACATCAGTAAATTGTCTGTGCAGGACTAGAGAACTTTGCAGGAAGTCCTGGCTGTGTGCTAAGAGATGGATTTAAGCCTCTGAAATCTGGAGAAGCTTTGTATCACACTTTAAAACACTCAGACCACTTTACTGGAGATAATTTTTACACCGTGCCTTGACACCTAGGACATGGGTATTCACTTAATTAATTTCTATAACCATTTATGCTTTAGTAGTTTCCAAGAGCCTGTCCCAAGACTGACACCTCATTATGCTGTACAAAGACACAATGGAGAACAATGCTGGCCCCAAAGGGCTTTCTGTTAAACTAAGAGCCAAAGGGGGAGGCAGAAATAGAGAGGTAAAGTGACTGCATTACCCACCCACTCAGAGGTTGAACCCAGGTGTCTTGCACCCCAGCTCAATTGACTGATTCTAGTTGCCAAATATGTTACTGTGAGAAGAAGAATACATTATGAACCATGCAGAGGAGAGAAAATCAATGCAGTTGAAGTGACACCTAAAACAGGATAGCTTACAACAAAGCTACAGTATGTCAGCCAAAATTTATAGTCATGTTACCCTGTTATTCTTAATAACTTTTTTCCTTCATAGGTTAAAAAAAAAAAAAGGGGAATATTGCAGTAGAATGTGTAGATCAGATCAGTCTCCAGCAATGCTTTCTACTGATTTTAATCACTCTGTCTCTAGACTTGAATATTGCATCTTTATTCTCAGATTTGTACAGTGCATAAAGGCACATTATTATCATTATTCCTGACAAGTTCTTCTGTCATCTGTATGATACTCAACAAAGTCTTGAGTTCATGTACAACTTTGTGCGGAGATAAGTCTGCCCAAGCTCTCATGTTCTAGGTATTTCCAAAAGGTTTCATGAAAGACATCTTGACCCACCAGTAGGATCATCAGGACACAGCCATAAATTGAAGCTTATAAAAATCAGTAGGACTTACATGATACCTACTGATCATCTAAAGTCACAGGATCAAATCCTGAAGTACTGATATTTCATTCTGTGCCTAGTAAAGCATAGTAAAGCAAGACATCACTTGGCCTCATTGAAACTGATACGTGGCATGTTACATTGCATTCATTTTGTAATTCAGACTGTGAAATGGGCCGAGCTCAGCTTTGATTTCATCTTGCAAAATCCAGCAGAGCACACATCACTGCTCACAGCAATCACACCTGCAACCTTGAAAGAGTAAATGCTTTGAGAAAAAAAAATGCAAGCATTTTGTAGAGTAGCCATGAGCTCCATTGGTGGGTACAGCAAGCAGCACTAAGACAGCAATGCTGTGTTAAGTGTGAAGCAAAGGCAAATAGGAGGCAGAAATGTTCCAGCAATAGCCCAAGTATCACTGCTGGACTACAGACGTGGTGGCATGCAGAGGGCCATATATGACTCTCTCTTGGCTTTCACATGCTTTTTCAGTTCTTCACATTTGGCAGAAAATGCAACTTACAAAAAAGGAAAAAAAAAAAAGAAAGCTGCCAGGCTTCTTTCCTCCACACTGAAAACCTGAAAACAGCTTTGGGTCCAGGAAGCACAAATACAGAGACCATTTCAAAATAGCCACTTCATTCTCTGTGATTTAGCCCCAAAGCAATTGCTCTTCCCTATTTCTGTAGAAAATGAAACAGAAGGTCACAGGTAGAGGTTGTCAACCCAACTTCAGCTCCAAATCACTTTGTGATGGGTAGTAGGAAGCACTGGTTACTGGCACCCATGGACACATTTATGCAGGCGTGGTGCTACTTCATGAACATCTTTCTCTTTGGGCTCTCAAAAGGCACCCCTCTTGCACCTTCTATCACACAGGCAGCACTGCCTGGCACATATGAATCTGCCAGCTTGGCAACTGCAGCATCTACGTCATGGTCACCAAGGATGTCCCTCCACCTGCCCAAAGCACCATGTGAAACTAGGTGAGCTCTCCTCACCTTGCAGAAAATAAGACAGCAAAGTGGAAAAAAAAAATTACTTGCTCAAAGTCACAATGCAAGTTGGCAGCAGAGCCAGCAATTAATACAACCCAGATGTCCTGGATTCCACCTCCTCCCTGCACCATGCTGCCTCTCTTAGCTCAATGCTGGAAGGAAATGTTTTACATTTACTCATCCCTCCTTTTCCTTTGTCAATAGAAATTAAAGCAGGCATCTGACTGCCTAAGCCTTGAATACTCCAATGGTTTCCAAGGCTTGCAGTAAAGTCAGCCAACATTTCTATTGAATCCAGCCCTAATGGACAACTAAAAATGATTTCTTTGCCAAGTAGCCTATCAGTGCAAAACTCATTTAAGCACATACTACTTTTCTATAGATACGCATTGTGCATAGATATATATATTTCATGACTCTGCAAAGAACTGCTAATTACAAAACGCAAATTTTTGTGACTGTGATGGTTTTGGCTGAGATAGAGTTAATTTTTTTTTCATAGTAGCTGGTATGGGGCTGTGTTTTGGATTTGTGCTGGAAACAGTGTTGATAATTCAGGGATGTTTTTGTTATTGCTGAGCAGTGCTTCCACAGAGTCAAGGCTTTTTCTGCTCCTCACAGCAACCCCACCATTGAGCAGAGTGGGGGTGCAAAGGGAACTGGGAGGGGACAAATCTGGGACAGCTGACCCCAGCTGACCCAAAGGATATTCCAGACCATATGGCATCTGCTCAGCATATAAAGCTGGGGGAAGAAGAAGGAGGGGGAAGACACATTCAGAGTCATGGCATTTGTCTTCCCCAGTGCCTGTGATGAAGTCCTGATTTCCTGGGGATGGCTGAACACCTGCCTGCCAATGGGAAGCAGTGAATTAATTCCCTGTTTTGCTTGGCTTTTGTGTGTGGATTTTGTTTTACCTATTAAACTGTTCTTATCCCATGGGTTTTTTCACTTTTCCTATTCTCTTCCCATCCCACTGAGGGAGGGAGTGCGTGAATGGCTCTGTGGGGCTGAGCTGACATCTGGGGTTAAACCATGACAAGCAACTTAACCAAGCAGTGAATAAACTAATTTACTACAATTAAAAAAAAAAAAGAGTTACAGCATGCTTTTTGTAAGTATAAATTTAAGTCAAGCTGCTATACCTTTTTATTTTGTTGAAGGTAGGAAAGTCTGTCAGGATGTTTCTTTCATTGAACCCACTCAGGTCTGCCAAAAGACTGATAGCTAAATAACGTTAATTTCCCATTAATTTATTTTGTGAACACAACGTCCAGATATTTAAAATTTGCTCATTAAGCTATCCATGGTGTCTGTCTGGTAAGTCATGTTCATATATTTTCCAAAAGCAATGTAAATCTCATTTCCATCAAATACGTCATGTCCTGTCAGCAAAATATCCTTACTGCTGTCAGCCCAAGGTAAGTCCATGTCTCTGAGCAGTTAAAGACACTCTTCCTTGCCTGTTTTCTCACCCTCAAGATGAATGCCATTCCATTTTTCCTACCTGTGATCATATAAACCCAGCTGGGATTGTAGGTATTGTGCTGCTGTTGCTATAACTCCACTTCCAACATGCTGCTCTGCCTACTGAAGGTACTTCAGGGGAGCTGGACAGAAGTTAAAAAGAAATGCAGCATTTCCTGTTGTATCCTCCTCTCACCCAAATACTCAAGGGGCATGACAGTGGGAACAAAAACTTCAGCAGCAGCAGGTTGCCTAAAACACTAAACTCCCTCATTTCTCTTGACTGGAAAGCAAATGCCCTCCAGATTTTGCATTCAGGTCTCCTGTCGGAGAGCAGCATTCTCCTGCTCCTCTGCAGAAGAGCAGCTGGAGATCCCACACACAGCAAGGTCAAAGAGCTCATGGTCTTCTTAGATGCTCTTGTATTAGGTGCCACCATGAGCACTCTGCACGGACCCACGTGCTGGATAACTGCACGCACAGCTTTGCTCCAGCAAACAGGGCTTTATTACGATTGACATTTTCTGAGATCTTCTAGACAATGAAACAGACAAAAATGCAGCCCAAAAAAAGCCTTCCTTCTCTCTCTGTAGAACTGTTTCTGCTATTTCCTCTTTACTGTCACCTCCATTTTGCTCAACTTGCTTGACACAAACCTTCTAAATCCTCCGAGGGACACCTGGGCAGGAGACTGTATATCACTTAACACGACGGGGACCTTAACCTGCCCTCAGACTACAGCAGCAATAAATGACATGAATAGGTCTTGACAAACCTGGCTGGGTTGTGCCACTTTTGTGCAACTATAGTCAGTTTTTCAGACTTGAGCCTGTGCTCCTGCCAGAGACACTGCTCTCTGCAGAGTCTCTGCAAAGCAGGAAGCTCTCACTCCTGCTCCTGAGAGCTATTGCAGCCAGGTCAAGGACATTGCTCCTTGCTGCAATCTGTCAGTGCTGATTTAGCAAGTCCCAGCTCCCTTCCCCTGAATGCAAAGGCTCTGGCTGGCCTTCCCCATGGTTCCAAGTGTGTCTGAGAGCCAAAACTTTATCGCAGTCCATCTCTGTCTCCTCACAAGAGCAGAGTTAGCGGAGGAGTTGGCGTCGTCTGTTTGTGCTGGTATGACAGCCAGCTCCTGTTCTGGATTAGAGGATGATGGTTTTCCCTCCCTCTACATCCCTTACTGGGCATTTGAAAGAGGAGGATTTGTGGGGAGGGGAAACATCCATAATGGGTTTTTATAGTGCTTTTGCCCTCCCTTTGCTCTGGTGCAAATGAAAGCCCCAGGCCCATGGGCTGGATCTGTGTGCGCTGTCATGGGGCCCAAACTTTGTCAGCCCAGGCCATGAAATAACAGTGTGACAGTGGAGAGGTGTTCATGCAGCACCTGAGCTTAGCTGCAGCTCCCTGCACAGAGGACTGCTGGCAGAGGACCAGTTTTCAGTGCATGTCACAACTTGGGGGATCATTGCAAAAGCGCTGCTTCCCTATCAAACGCCAGGGTGGAGATCTGCTGACTCCAGTCCCCATCGTTCAGAGCAGGGCAGGGACTGCGTGTGAACCAGCACTAAGCTCCAGACACACAGGAGGGTAAATAAATTAACGAAGCACAGCTGAGAATGATGGGGGCAGTGGTCAGCAGAAACACTCCAAACGCATTGCAGTGTGTTTTGTTGCTGATGTGCAACACAGCTCTGTGGCACCAGCATCTGATACAACTCCTACGAGGTGTTTCCCCTGGGCTGGAAAACGCTGTGGCTGCCCACATGGGCAAGGAGGGGATTTTGCTGCCTGAGGTTGTCTCACCCGCACTGGTTTTCACTGGCATGTGGCTGGAGGTGTCTGTGTGTGGCCTTGCTGGCTGCTTTCTCAGCGCCCTTGAAAAATAATCCAGAATCACTGGTGTTCTTTCCATGCCATTTGCTCCCGTCCGTGCTCCGGGGTTGTCTTTGACTCTATCACTGCATCCCAAGGGTTTGCAGGCACCTTTGGGCCTTGCTGAGGCAGCAGGCTGTGGCAGGGGGTGTGCTGTGGGTTCCCCTGCTGCCACTCCTGTCTTTTTGCCAAGGTGTCTTCCCTTAACACTGCCTCCGCCAAGCAGGCTGATCCTAGAGGTACCAGCTGCAAAGGACTTAAAGGTGGGCCTGTCACAATCTTCCTTCACGGGTGCTGTATGAATTTAAACTTTTCTTTGGGGAAAAAAGGCTCTAAAAACTGAAAATAAGAAATCAGATTTTTTTCCACAGGTCTTCCTACCCAAGCCATGCCATCAACTAAGGTCCACACCCAACAAGTTAATCTGACTCAGGTGCTTCACCCTCTCTGTTCTGGAGCACCTGCAGAGCTGAGTGCCCCAAATGCCCCTGCTAGCGTTGTGCTGGGCACCATTTGCCTGCCTGCAAACACCCAACCTGCAGAACCAGCACCCATCTGCTCTGCCATCTGCCTGCCACAGCCTTCCCTGCCACTGCACCAGGCACTGCTGTCCTGGAAAAGCCACGGTTCTTCACTGACAGAGAGGGACTGCAGCATTTTCCTAATCAAGAGAGAGAGGCAGCTCTGAATTTGTGTGGCAGCGTGCTCTGGAGCCCGTAGGTTGACTAGGACATAATTTACTGATGTGCAGTCAATGCTGCAGACACATCTACCTGTTCACGCTGGCCTCAGAATGACAAAACACTGCTGCCCTCCAAATAACATTCCTGCTGCCAGATTCTCCCTACCTACTGCTGCTGAGATCCTGCCAGCCTGGGATGCTGTATTTTCCAATACCCTCTGAGCAGCCTGACTTCTGAACAGGGATACCTCAGGCACACACACACCCTCCACACCTCTAGATTTGCTGTGCTCAGCAGCAGCGGAAGGGAAATGATGATCCAGGTCTCTGGGAGGGGTCCCATGGCCTGGGGCTGGCCACGTGGTTGGGATGTGAGCGGTTCTGCAGGACTGGGGCTGTTTATCCACGGTAGAAAGGCAGAGAAAGTGAGAAAGGGAGAGAAGGAGGGGGAAGCACTGGGCAGAGCTCCCAGGAAAATGCTGCTGTGGACAGTTTGCTTCGGCTCCTCGGGGACTCCTGATGGCTGCTCTGATCTCCTCACCATGAGACCCAGGGATGATTTGCTGTCACATGTGCTGAGCACACTGTTTTCTTTCTAAGAAAAAAAGCTGATATAATAAGGAGAGATTACATTGATGCTTGAGCTTATCTGAAAGTGCTAGGCTTATTCTCTGGGCTTTAAGATTTATTTAGACTAAATAAGGTTTATATATTTGGTTGGTGAAGCATGCAATGTATACATTATAATTATGTAGTTAATGCACTAATCTCTGTGATGAGCTTTCCTGGCATAACTCAGTACAGTTACCCAAAAGCTTCTTTTTAATCTCTGAGGAAGGATAATTTTAAGAAGAAAACTATGATTTCTCCTGCTATCTTTATCCAAGCACTTTCATTCACAGATTGCTTTTAGACTGACTGAAGCAGTGGTTAAATCCACTGTAAACATATAATCCAAATACAGATACAAGATCACAGTGCCATTATTAAATTTATTCCTTTCATTCCAGATCTGTGGGGGCCCTGCCTCCATCCAGCTCTGCTGATCAATGGAATGTCCCCTCATAAATACCTGTGTGTGAAAACTCTGTTTTACACCACTTACATAGTCAATCATTTTCTAGTCTGAGACGTGCCCCCAAAAAGGATACTGACAGCAAAGCCTAAGAATATATTCCCCATCACTGTTCATGGGAAGCCTGAGTAGCAAGATGGCATCACCATGAACCCAAATGCTGCATGCACTCATTCTCATGTGAAAATTCCCAGTTTGCCTCTAAAATGGGCTCTTACTCGCTCTTTAGGCACTGAGTTGGCTGAGTTATTCATTCTGAAAACAATTATTTTCTCATAATCAAGCCCATTATGTGAAAAAGTCAGCCTTAAGGAGTGTGAGGACACAGTTCATATAAAAATCAATGCAACCTTTCACTGAATCATAAATCAGATCAGCTCTGACATATATGAAAATATTTGGGGAATGCTTAATGACATTTTTGTGTTCTTGTAAATTATTTGCTTTTGGTTGATTTTAGAAGCAGGAATAGGGGAAGCTCAGCTCATATCAGGAAACATCAGCAATTGAAACCACCAACTTTGTCAGGACAGTTTTACAGACCTTCATCTTATAGACCTTCCAATAAACTCACACACAACAGAACCACAAAATCTTTAAATGTGGAAAAGACTTCCAAGATCATAAAGTCCAACCTTTGACCTAATACGACCATGCTCAGTTTTCAACAAATAAAAAATCAAACCCAATCTTTTGGATGCTCATCTTATCTGATCTTCTGATCTGAAGGAGAGCTACTAACTTCTCTGAGGTTCACCAAAAGCTGATCTCTAACTAATTTTCAAGACAACGATGCCTAGACCCACTGAGCCATTTTTCCCCTTCAGACTACAATGCAAGCATCAGTTAAAGCCATTCCTGGAAAAATTACTATCTCATTTGCTAACTTTAATAATTTTTGCTCCTGCATGCATGTCCTTTGAGTTTCTTCTACTCAGGCTAAAATTCTCATTTTGGAATTCACTCCTCCAAGTAATAGTGCTAAGGCAAAATCTTTGGATTAAAAAGAGTCATGTGAGGCAAGGGAAAGAAAAGTTCCTGCATGTGTTTGCTTGAGGGAAAACTAAAGCACTGTGCCTGGCTGACAGTCAGAGGTCCAGGAGCTGGAGCAAACCACACAGCAAGTAAATGAAGAGAGAACCTGTGGAAACGTGATGACATTTTCTTCCTATGGCTGGTATGGAGTATGGGAATCCTAGGAAAAAGTGAGGATGCCTGGACTACTAAAATGTGTGAGCTTTCAGGATGCACTTCAAGGTGGAGTATTTTATATCTGTAACAGTTTATTAGACTATCTAGCTAGGACTTGTGGAAATGGGAAGACGTATGTGCAGCTTGAAACCTTTGCTTTTCAGTGCTGGCCGGCTGAGGCTGCAAACACACCACTGTTCAAAGGGGGACAACTGGGAGGTCAGTGAGCAGGTAAAAGGTATTTAAAATCAGAGGGCTGCATGGATAAGAGCTGCTCCTCTGACTCTATGAAAGTCAGGTACAGACCACTGCTATCAAAATCAAGTAGTGTTTGTTCTCTTAACTACAGAGAAGAAACAACATTTGCCCAGCAGTGAAGAGCAGTTCCTGTGGCTTTGCAGTCTCGAGTATTTATCAGCAAGCTTGGAAATCATATAAACCTTATCTCCTTGTTTGTGTTTCTGAAAAACAGATAATTCTGCCCCCTGAAGACACTGCTATCTTTATTAGGCAGATGAAGTGGACTTGGTGCCTGCTCTTCTTCAGGCACTTGCATTCCTGCTCCATGGAATTTTTGCTGGGATTTGGGCCATTACTGTGGCCTGGGACTCTCTCCCTTGCAGAGCTGCCATCCCTTACTGATGAGTTCTCTATCACTTATCTTGGCCTATTTATTACTTACATGCCACAGCACTCTTAGCATATTTTGACTTGTTTCAGTCACTCTGGACTACACATTTGGTCATCCCCTTCTTTGACAGAAAACTGCAGACTTACTCTCTGCAATAAGTCAGTGGTTACTTTCAGATATTTGGCTACCTATAGTTCCCTTTCAGGAAGTAAACATGTTGATAGGAAGTATTTAGTACATGAAAGATCCTCTCCTAGCCTGAGGTCTTGTTTTCCAATACGAAATAATGAATTCCAGCCTTGACTCTGAAATCCGGAGTTAAATGAGCAAACATGAATTTAACAAATTCTCCTTGGAGCAGGCACAACCCTCCCATACTGGGGCTAGACACAGCTGTCGGTCATCCAAAGGACCTTCCCTGCCACAAGGATGTTGCCTTGATTCCTGCAGCATGTGGAGAGATGGCAAACTAGTTTTGGCCAGGTTTAATCTTAGCTCCACCAGGAGCTGAGTATCTCTGATATTGCTCAGTGCTGCTCCACCACTTGGCTGTGGAGGGAAAAGCCTGCTGGGCAGACTGCAAGTTACACCTCGGGGAAGCAGACAAGGCAGCAGTTGTTAGCTGGCGTTGTCAGGAAAAGAGTTTGTTGGTGTTCTGGGGGTCAGGGACGTGGCAAACCGCCTGAGAGCAAGTGCTTGCCCTTGCTGGGTCTGCCTGTGCTGGTGCAGAGGGACAGGTCCCCTCCTCACTCCGAACAAGGTTAAAGGTGAGGCTTTTCTCAGCCTTTCTGGTTCAAATTGTACCTGCAATACAGAGCCCACAAACACAGTGAGATGTTTCTCCAGAGGAGGAAACCCTGGGTTTTTTTCAGGGCATATTTTGCTGTTTCCAAATGTAAGCAACATGATGGAATGCAAAAACAGCTAAATGTAAAAAAATAGATTGACTCTATTTACTCAAATATTTACTCAGATTATAAACTTTCACACCTTTCAAATACACTGCCTTATATTCTAATTATTTAGGTCTCTGAATGTGAGGAATCCTGGAAAAAATCCTAACCCCTCAGTGTTTTACACTTGCATAGGATGAACTTACTTCTTTGCCCAAGTAGAAGACTTGAGGAATAAAAACAACCCAAAGCTCCAAGTATATTTGGAAGTTCAAAACTTCAAGTACACATTCCTGTGGCTTCATGTAAGGCATGACATCTCAGTAAGACCCTGATGCTCCCTCCACTCACGGTGACAACATGAAGTGAACTGCCTGTGACGTTCCTGGAGAAAGGTGTGTCCAAGCACAGGGCTCTGAGCCCCCTGAAGTCAACAGGAGGTTAACTCAGTTTGCAGCTATTCCCAATAACCGTGCATTACAGACTGCTGGGTTTTGTTTCAGTGATGAGCTTCAAGTACAGCCAAAAGCAAATAGAGGCACGTTGACCTCATAGTTTTGTGAATACAGATTGAGCGTCCAAGACAATTAAAAGCAGGGAATACGTGCCATCTCCAAACCCCTGGCGAGGCACTGCCAGAAGTTACCGCTGCCCCGTCCGACTGAAGAGACATTAACACCCGCTGCAGAGGAGCTTGGAAGGCAGCCATCCCCGATGGATTGCTTACGAGCACTGACTAGAGTCAAACTGACTTCAGTCAGAGATTTACACAAGCCTCATAATCTAATAGTGGAGTTTACTTTACGAGAGTGCCACACCAAAGATAGTAAAATGCAGTTTTCGCTAACAAATCTACATGCTTGCACAGAAAAGCTACGGCCATCATGGAGCATGTCAGCACCGCGGAGCGCCTGGCGCAGATTTATAGTTTTCAGTTTATTGCTGAAGAGTTATTGTTAACTCCATTGTTATAGACTTTCTGCAATTAAAAGTTCCAGTCACACTTATCATTTTTAAACATAGCTAATAAAACCTAGTAAATCCTAAGAAGTTACAGGTTTTCCCGTGCCGTTAAACATCTGAAACTTTTTTTATGCTGGATTTTTGACCTATGTTAGGATAGATTTTGGAAGTAAATTGGCTGTTGTAAGCTGCTTTACTTCTGATTTGCTTAGATCTGCAAAATTTCTTGTAGTTCTTCTTTATTATAGTAAAAGAAAGAGTGAGGCAATACTTAGACCCTTTCCTTCATGCATGCAACAGGTGATCATAAGCTAAGTACTGTGTCTCTTACAAGTCATCTTCCAACCTTCTGTGGTTTTTGTGTCATAAATTATAAAGAATAATGGTTATTTTTGTTTTTGTAATGACTTTCGGTCTTTTCTCTCACATGAGTAATGTTTTCTCTCCTTTCCATTGAAGCTTTGAGAGAACGGATTTTCATTTTCTCTACAGGTGGTTACAGTTATAAATTCTACTTCTGACCATCTGTATTCTCACATTCAGAAAGATATCAGGGTACATGGATGAACCTAGACAGGTGGACAGAATAATTTTACCCTCTCTATTTCCCAGCACTTTACAAACTAGCCTCAACAGCCTTGCAGCGAGCACTTCCAGGATCCAGCTTCTACTGATAAGGTTATGGATCTGCTTTTTGAATGCTTCAAGGGTAATCTTAGTCTCAAATTCCACAAACATTCAGAGATCCTAATGCCAAGTCAGGATATTATATTATATATACATATATATATATATATATTGCAAATAGTATCTATTGAAGTATAATATCCACACAAATAGTATTCCTCTTACAGGAGCAGAGATACTATAAAATCCAAATATAACTAGGGGAAGAACAAGTAACAGAAAACTCATATTCATCAGAAATCAACCTCACTCTAAGAAAATTGCTCTTTGCACCCTGCAACTCATTGCAACAATTGGGATTGGCTCTTTGCACTACAAAAGAGTTTCACTATCTTTGAGATCCTCCGGATGGGTTAAGTATACAGAGAGAGGAAGTCAGAAAAACAACATGCATGATCTGGAATAGAGATTACTGAATGGAGGGGTGTGTATGCCGAAGAACCAACATCCCTCTGAAAGCTTTGGAAGGCTTAGAGGCTTGAAACCCCTTGCGTAAAAACGTGGATCAGGAACTTTTTATCAGGGTGAATACATTTGTTCATCCCTGATCTCACTTCTGCCCATACACAAGAAAGAGGCAAAGGTTTACACCAGGTGAGTTGCACCTTGGTTGAAGCTCTGGGCATACTTTTCCCCAGCAGTGTCGTTTAACACACAGCATCTTCAGGTTTTGCTTATCAAGTACAGCAGCTGGGAACATGTCTTTACAACTGTAAAGTCCAGTTTCTATATCAAAGGACGCAAAACGTTCACGCCCACATCTCTCAGCATTTTTGAAAGCCCATCATCTACTGCAAACTTTTGCAATCTGCACCAGAGATTTCATAGAAAGAAAGAAAGAGAGAGAGAGACGTTTGGGTTTTGAGAAGAAAACTTACCAAAAATAACTGAAGTTCTCTAAAGTTGCCCTGAAGTTGAAATAGCCCAGAACACCAGTGCAGAGCCTGCCTTAAACTCTCTCTCTTTCTCACTCCCCCTCCCTCTCCAGCAATTGGAAGGAGGGCTGTGCAGAAATTCAGCAAACAATTTTCCTTCTATGTCGACCGGGGCGTTCCTCACGGGCAGAAAGGGGATGGCTGAGCCTGGGTGAGGCTCGCTGCTATCCCCAAGGCAAAGAGCACTGTCGCAGATTACACAGCCCGTGAAACCCAATCCCTTTCTCTGCTCAGGCAACAGCTGTACGGCTTCAGCTGAGGCGGGAGCAAGGGATAGACCCTGGGCTTGTCGCTGGTCAGGCTCTCCATGTTGGGGGACGCTGAGGAACGGGGGCGCAGGGGTTTCCGTGAGCTCCGTCTCCTCTCGCAGCTCGCTGCCTACAGCTGCGGGCACGGGCGCTCGCAGGGTGGAGATGCGGGGCAATTTCCGCGGGACTCAAAGTCTATGGGATGTGGGCGCCCGCGCAAAACAAACATCTCTTTTCCTGAAATTCATTCCCAGCCTTGCTTCAGGACATAACTGGGTAATTAACGTCGTGCGTATTGGTAAATTCTCATGCAAGCATGCACACACACAGGATGCAGTCCGTCAGCCTGTCACAACAGCGCGGTGCAAACGGGCTTCAGGGCTGTCCCAGAGCCCTCTCTAAGTTTGTTTTTCCTTGTGACTTTCAGGCAGCTGTTTGATTCTTTCCGAAAGCCCCCTGAATGCAGAGCTGACGGTCCTTACAGCAAGTGAGGCACTACGGTGGTGCACAAGGTGGGAGCGCCAGTGCTTAGTGCTGCGTTCACCGTGTCCTGACATCCTACACTTGAGGGAAGCTGCTCAATGCCAGCAAAAACGGAGCTATGAAAATCCCCAGCCCCTCCTCTCACCTGTTTCTACTCCACCCCATGTAAAGGAAAGAATTTTCTAATACAGCTGATTCCTCCCTCTCCCAGGAATTCCACTGATCCTTTCCACTGACTCCTCCTCCCCGAAGCTTTAAAAAGTCACAGCAACAGATTTCAGCCCGGGTTTCCGTGTTTCACAGGAGCATCTGGCTGCTGGTTTGCATTCTGTCAAACAGGGGTGAGGTGAGAGAGGGTGCAAAATGCAAACAACGCACAAGCAGCCCTGGGAGTGTCCTGCAATCGCTCCGGCTGCTTTGCCAACACCCCAGAGCAGGTAAAAAACACTCCAGCAGAAGGAGAAGGAAAACCCCTGTGTTTACAGAGCAGCCTCGTTTCGTGTCGAGGCAGATGCTGTGCTGGGGATTTTTATGCTGTTGGCTCTGAATAGGTTTTGATACCTGAAATTCTGCAGATGTTGGGTTTTTGGACCCAAGTTTGGAATGGGCACACATGGTTTCCACAGAGGGTATTTGAAAATCTGAGAGGGAAAACTGAGTGTATATCTCTGATTCCATCCTAAGTGGGATGGCACTTTAACAGGCATTTTACGAAAACTGGGTCACAGAACTACAGTATTCATATTAAAGCCAATTCTTTAACTTGTGCAATTAATGTATATTATTACATCTAATTATATGTCGTCTATTAATTACAGATCACATATATAACTTAATTTAGAAATATTATACGTAATTTTATCTAATTAATATACACAGTTTTTCAGCACATGAACTGAATAACACTTCAGCAATTGTCTATTTATGATGTGATTCTATTGTATATCTATACAAAATAAAAAATATATAATCACATATAATGTGTGATTATATATTATATCTATAATCATATATAAGTAATATAAATATATTGTGAAGCAGTATGCAGTTCACATGCAACCTCTATCTTCTTGTAAGTGTGGCATCCATATAAGGAGTTAAAAGCAGAGGCTGGCTGTAGCCACTGCAAGGTGGTAAGGCTGTGAGGGAGGAAGATGAGGCAGTGGGACAGTGTCAGCACGGGGGAAGTGAGAAGGTGGCACCTGGAAGTCTTGAAGGCCAGGCTGGGTTTGGAGCAACCTGATCTAGTGGAAGGTGTCTCTGCCCATGGACTGGATGGTCTTTAAGGTCCCTTCCAATTCTTTGTTTCAAGCAAGATGTCCTGCAGCTGCCTCAAGGATGGAGGTGGCCAGAAGCAATAAAGGCCTCCTGAGGTGCAGTCAACAGCAGCAGAGTAAACTGAGATGTCTCAGAATGGGAACAAGACCTTGCTAAGAGCTGGCTCAGGCTCGCTCTGGTGCCATTCCTTTTTCTGTGCACTGTCTTTAGGACTATACCAAGGTCCAGCCTCTCTGAGCCGTCTTACAACATCCTGACAAACAACATGTATTTTTAGGAACAGACACGCAAAACAAGAAGCCCAGCCTACAGCACGGATTGATGTGGGGACAGCTCATTTGGATGCAGAAATCCGGCTCCCACCTCCAGAGCGAGCGGTGCCAGCAGCAGCACTCCAGCAGGGCACACAGGCTGTGCCACAGGGTGCTCCATCCCCAGCCACTGCTGCATTTCAGCTGTCTTTGCTGGATATATGGATGGGCGTTGTTTCGATCTTTTAAGAATTTTTAAAGCCCACATGAGACAAACTCCTGGCCAAGTTGAGAGAAGCCAACTGTTTTTCCATAAACCTGGAATAAATGACTCTGTTCGTTTTCATGGTATTGGGAAATCTACGTTCACTGTCAGTGGCTTTTTTCCAGTTTCATCTCGGAACTGAAGGTGTAAGCCCGGATGTCTGAGCACTGCCCTGCAGCTGTGACTCCAGTGAAGACAACTGCTGTGTCAGACATTTATCCCCACACAACTTCAAGCCTAAAATCTCCCCTCTTTTCAGCCAATATGGTGCTGTTCTAGGACTGTTGAATTATTCCAACATTATTTGACTGACAGGAATTCATAATGCTCACTTGGTTTATTTTTAAATATTTATCAAATCCACTGTTTGTCTACTGAGCTATTGAAAAAATGCTAGCAGACTGATAATTTCCCAATTCACCAAGTGATTCCAGCACGAGTTATTCAGTGAGAACACTCCAAACAGCCCTTGTGTTTACTCTTCTTGACAGACAGCTAAATATTAAAAGATAAAGCTCTTTGAGTTATGCTGCAACAATATTAGAAAATATTCTCTTCTGCTCAACTGCCTTGCCAGGTAGCACCATTGCATCTCACATTTCTCTATCCCATATCTAACCCCATTTCCCAGCTTCCCTGTGTTACAACGTTGTTTGCTCTTCTCTGTTCACAGGTAAGGCTGCAAACACACAACTGGATGACACAAGCTTTCTTTTATTAGTGCTATTCACACCCTGACCTGTGCATGGACTCGTGTTAGACTTACGCATAAGGGTGTGCTGCTTTAATAGTAATTGAGAAATGAGATGAAAAACAACGGGAATGTTCCTGTGTTTTCTTTGACCCAAAGAGAGAGAGAGACAACATGTTCCAAGAGATTATAGTAAAGCATGCTCTGGAACACAAATTCCTGTAGTTTAGTATGGAGGATGCAAGGGTGATAGTTTCTATTATTTTTCCTTTTTAGCAGTTATGAATATTCAGCTATTTGGGGGGAAAATATGAAGCCACGAATTTCCACAAGTCGGTAAAACTGGGTTGCAGAGACCAGCTAAAGAAAGCAAACTTGTCTGCACAATTCAGAAAGGAGTTAATTAAAAAATTGAGGACCTCCAGCTGAAGGAGAAATAGGCTGCTAAGAGAATGAACCACAGGAAAAAGAAAAAGGAAGAGAGAGACAAGATCAGTGTGAACTCAAGATGTAGAAGAGTGGATGGAACTGAACATCAGACTGGCAATGAGAGGAATGAATGGGTGGAAGCATCTGGCCACCAACTCTCAGTTCTAGCCCAGAGGAAGATAAATGTAACATTAATCACCAATTTACAGACACCTCCCATGTTTTGTCTCCTATGACTGCATTTTGTTATGACACAGGAATGTATATATTTATCTATTTCACAGTCAGTTAGTTTGAACTAAAAAGGTATTTAAGCCAGCCACACAAACTTCCTGTGAATTTCTTCCCTTTTGCAATACATAAGCCATTCATTTGATTGATTTGCTTCAGTTTTTTTTTTTTTTTTTTGGCATAAAACTCTTCCATTTGCAGGTAGACATGCAACCTCACAAACAGAGAGAGGGCCAGGTATGGAAATGAGGTTCCATCACTGCCTCTTTTAAGAAACCTCAGGGTTGGACTCAAAGACCTCTTTCTGAAGTTAGTCAATTCAGATGAGTTCCCCCCCC
>VYZR01036353.1:0-18431 GCA_013400675.1 Oxylabes madagascariensis
AAAGCATTCTGTGATCCTATGATATGCTCGTAGACACCTTATTCTCATGTGGTTTACGCAGTAATTGCTGTCCAACTGCATGTGAGGAGAGAACCCCAAGTCCTGTCTGTGTTCAAGGAATGAAAAGATATCGCTGGATCTCCTGATTTACCACCATACAAAGGAGAGGAGAATCGTACGTTAGGAGTTTGTTTGTATGACTTTTTTCCTGTAGCCCCTCTGTAACACATCCTTCTGCCAGGGGAGAAATTCCCCTCAGGGATTTAAATCAGCACAATCATCCCTAACTCAAACAAATCTGACAACCCAGGACATAGTTCCTGCCAAGGGCCACAGTAAAAGTGAACAAGGATGTTTCTAGACTTAAGTGTGAGGTATTAGGAGTGTAGTCACACACCACCTCTGTGTCCTGTGTTGCACTGGGAAGAGGGGCCGGGGTGTCAAGACAGAGTCTGCCACCCTCTCTCCCTCTGGATTTCAAGTGATTGTTCCAGCAGCTGCCTGCTGCTGGAATGCCTCATGATGCCCCGCTGCTGCGGTGGGATCGTGTGCTGGCTGGGCATCCTTTATGTTGCCGTCTTTCAGCTTTGATCCATCCAAGTGGACAAACAATGAATTTAGTACAGTCTCCTTGAATCCAAAATATTCTACTTTCACTGTTACTTCTGTGATAGGGGTAGATATTTAATTATGTTGCACCTGAAGCATAAACTTACATATTTGTTAAATACATGTATCCACCAAAATGTTCCTCGAAATTTTAGAAAATTTCTGTCTTTTCCCAAGATCTGCGAGGGTATCAAAACTAAAATTTGTAGTATTACCAAATTATATGTCAGTTGATAATATTTTTAGAGTGTGGGTAAAAAAAAAGAGAGACACAATCCTCCAAAGAAGTAAAAATAACCTGGTTAGAGGGAAAAGGGAGACTAGTCTATTCTGACCCATTATCAGTTTCACTACTCCACTGCTAAAAACCGTGTTATTTGTGATTTATATACACATCACTTTTTGCTATAGTTCAGGATTTTTAAAAGTGGACATCCACTCTAGGTTCTCAAATGCAATCACTATAGAGCAGGCTTGCAACTTTTTCAAGACTTAACAAAATGTATAAAATATTGTAAATAACTGCATACATATAAGACCTTTCTTAAGCTTTAAAAAAAAAAAAAATCAAAGTGGTCCCAAAACCCACTGTCTTTGGAAATCAGACTGTAAACATTTTTAATGAGTCGAGTTGAGATTAATTTAAATATTCATTTTGAATTTGTGAGTTTTGTTTCTTTTCCACAGTCTCTTGTGACTTAACATAGCAGGAGCTGCCAGCCTCGTCTTACATGTGACCTTCCTTAGGACTGACTCCCATGTCTCCAGAAAGTTAAAAAGGAAGCAGCTTCAGGAAATGGTACGTGTAGCACTACTGTGTGTTGGAAAGGTGTAGCAGTCTCTAACAACTATCCTGTGTGCTCAGCTCACCACAGTCCAACTGGTGAACTCAAACACTATAATCCTTAAGTCTGCAAGGCAGCAGGACAGTTTCCTTAGAAGCCAAGGAATTTTCTACCCAAACAAATCAGGGATCCATATACTGTAGCATCTGTCTTTTTATACCAGTTAATGTTAAATACTTCAGAGGAAAGTGTAAGCAATGACCTTGATTTAGCAAAATAACATCTGCTTTGCTTTAAATGTTTAAGACCTCTGGTTTCTGCCTCCATTAAAAAAATATCACAATCTAACTAGCACTTCAAACATATATTCCACATGTAAAATATATGTATGCATTAAAATATACATATCTTGACTCCAGGTTACTTGAATGCATTTTTACCTTGCATACAAAAAGCTTCAGGAGGGCTGAACCCTGTGCCTAAACAGGAAGGAAGGTAGGAATTTGAGTGCTATTTTAGCAAGGGTTAAATAAGAGCACATAATCGAATGCACTGGTCAACCAGGTTATGTTGATACGACTAAATGAAAGCCAGCCAAGAACTGATCTTGGGCCCCAGGGGCAGAAAGCTGCCCTTTCTGTGGCAGATTTGTCTTGGAAACAAATATTTGGAATAGTTCAACGGGGAGCCAGGGGATGAGCTGGCTCACAAGCAGTGCAGGGGACAACAAGAGCACAGGCACTCCCTCCCCATGGAGTTCTCCTTAGTGGTACAGACATACCCTCAGGATCCTATGCTCCAATTCTCATATCAATATTCTTTTCAGGTAGCTCCACAGATTTCACTTCTGTTATTCCTGCCTACACCAGTGCACACTCCTCAAAAGCCTTAATAATTTTCTTACTTATGTAATGCTAAATCCCAGGGAAAGATTTTTTTTTCAGGTCAGGCTTCTAATGCCATGAGGCAAACATGTTTGTATATCCTGGGTATGTAAGGCTTTGCATTATGGATGATGTGCCTATTTCTGTTAATCCAGGTCTTTCATCAAGACCTGGGACTGGTCTGTTGCACCTTACTTATGTTCTGGAAATGTCTGTTGTTGTATGCTTTGATTTGTTGTCAGATGACAAAAACAGACTTTAACGAAATTTTCTTTGGGAACAAGAGTGAATCAGAGCTGTAACTGGACCTTCATAAAAATGTCATCTTTAGATTCTTATGGTTTCCTCACCAATTTGATCAAGTCAGTGTACCTCAAAGGGCAATTACCAGCTGAAATGTCACAGACTTTGTGTACCATTTTGAATATCTGAAAATAAAGATTTTTCTTATGGCACAGTGGGGGTGCTAGTGTAAAAAGCCTATAATTTGCTGGAATTTTAAACAAATAGCAGTATTTTTGGAATCGAATTCCAGACCTCCAACTGTTGAACTTGACAGGTTTGTCTTAAAAATTTCTGTATTTGCTTTAAAATGTTTGACTTCTGTAATCAGTGGATAAAACAAGAAGACTAATGTACAGAAGAAAGCAATGGTGGAAGTTAATATGTGAGTACCATGCTTATTTTCTCCCCACACAGTTAGTTTTGTAAGTTAAAGTATCCTTTAGTCAGTCATAGTTTGTTTCTTTTTCATAAGATGGTATGAGTGCTATATATGATGCAGCTTTACCAAGTTCCTTTTACTTCATATTTCATAAAGACTTCAGATCTCAAAGGCAAGAGAAAAAAATGGAAACATAATGACAGATAATTCAAGCTACAATTTGAAACAGTTCTTTCATTTTTTTTTTTTTTTTTTTAGATATAAATCAGAAAATGGTCCCCTTCCTCATGTTAAGGAACCAGCAGATCCTTATCATAGCAGTAGGCTAATCAGCATTTTTAATCAATATTTTTACTGCTTTTGCTGAATGAGAAGAAAATAAGGCT
Source organism: Oxylabes madagascariensis (assembly GCA_013400675.1). Taxonomy (NCBI): domain Eukaryota; kingdom Metazoa; phylum Chordata; class Aves; order Passeriformes; family Timaliidae; genus Oxylabes; species Oxylabes madagascariensis. The sequence goes on from VYZR01036353.1 coordinate 3,329, forward strand.
GAGTTACAGAATGAAACATACTTTACAATTTATCATTTAAACAGGCCAAGTGTCTATGGGAAAAGGACTGGAACATGCTAGAGAAAGAGGACTTAATTATATATTACATTTCAGAGGTCCTTTCAGCCCATAGCTCAACAGTTCTTAGCTACTCAGTCTGTCACTTATTTTTAGATCTAAATTTCTCTCCATCACACATGAAACTGTTATCTAACTTATAAGGTACTCCATCAAAACTTCCAGTTCTTAACCATGAGGTAACAGAAAGCATCAAATGTGCTAACTAAAGGACCTCCCAAGCAGTTTTGAGGTCCATATTTTCTAGTATTCTGACTCCTTTATTCTACTCCCTGTCTTTTCTTTGCAGCTTTACTGTAATGTTATATATAAAACAGAGCCTGAGCAGTAACTTGTGTTTAATAGAATCATGGAATGTCTTGGGTTGAAAAGGATCTTAGAGATCACCTACTTCCAAACCCCTGACATGGGCAGGGACATCTCCCACCTGACCAGGCTGATCAAAGCCCCATCCATGCTGGCCCTGATCACTTCCAGGCTTGGGGCATTCACAGCTTCTCTGTGCTGTGGCCTCTTCCAGAGCCTCACCACCCTCACAGTAAAGAATTTCTTCCTAACATCTTATGTAAATCTTGCCTTTTAGTTTAAAACCCTTTGTTCTATCATTTTATGACCTTGTAAAAAGTCCCTCTCCAGCTCTCCTATAGGCCCCTTCAGGTACTGGAAGGCGTCTAAATGTTTCTCCAGAGTCTTCTTTTCTCTTCTCCAGATAGAACAAATCCAAATCTCTCAGCCAGTCCTGGCAGGACAGGTTTCTCCACCCTTCTAGAGTACTTAAGGTTATAGAGAGAAAGAAAAAAAAACCCAAAACACAACCCTGGAAGAGTACAGGAGCAGCTCACACTGTGCAGCAGTGGCCCCCTTGACCAGAGCCGCTCAGGAGCACAATGAGTCCTACAAGAAAGGCAGCAGCTGCCTTAGATACTCAGTGCACATGGGAAAAATGCCAAAACCAGTGTGCAGTGGCCCTGTACATGCAGAGTTTGGCCAGGGACAGGCTGGAAAGCAGAACCACTGCTTGTGTTCAATCACGGCCATCCCGGGAAGCTGCCAGGCCCACTGGTTCCCTCTGCCCCAGGCACAGCTCCCACTTGCTGCTGCTTTCTCGGGGCACCAGCTGGCTCCAGGAAGGGCTCTTACAAAGAGGCCCTTGTCCCCTTCAGGCCACCACAGCCACTTATCAGTTAGAGGAGTAGATTGCAAATATGGGGCCACGGTGCAGTCTTTTCTCTAGATAAAAATTACCTGGAGACTTTATTTTCCTGTGTATTGCAGTCAACACCACCACGTTCCCAGATGGAAAACTGCTGTATAAACTGTGCCTCCCTTTCCCCTTGCTGATGCAGCCCTCTGGAGAAATATAAAGCCCTTGGGTTTGTGCTGATTCTCTGATGATCTCACCTTTGCTTTACATGGATTGAGAACTATACACTAGATGGTGTGATCAGGACCTGAAAATTACTGCCTTAAATCTAATGCTGTGGCCAGCATACATGTAGAATATTTAATGTCTTTAACAAAGATACAAAGGCAAATTCTTCTCTGCCAAGCTAAGACATGCATGTCCTCTTTGGCAATTGCAATACCTTCCTCTAGCAGATCAGCTTTCATTCTTCAAAGCTCTTTAAAATAACACAGGAATACCAATTATAACATTGTAAATAGTATTGCTCAGCTCTCTTTTCAGCAGAGGAAATAAAAGAGCCCATCCTGTAAAAATGGCTCCTTATCACTCCATTTCCTTTGTGACTTTCCACACATTACACTTATCTTTAAACAGGAAAAAAGGTATTTAGTCTTGTAAAATCAATTAGGCTTTTAAGCAATGGAGTAATCTTCTACTTCCTTTACATGTCCTTTAAAAAATATCCAAGCTTTCCTAACTTGCTTCAGCTAGCAAACCCCAATCTCAATCTTCATGACACATGAGAGTAACTTAGCTGGCTGCTAACTGGATTTATGAAACAGCATTTTGTGAAGAAATTCTCTGCCTCATACAACAAAATAACTTTCAAGCTAGTCAGTAGTAGTCATAGATCCAATGCAGGCAATATCTTATGTATTCAATCCCTTGGCAAAAAGAAAAGTCCTTGCAAATGTCAGTTTTTTCAGCAGAATTTAAAAAAAAATCATCAAGAGAAGAAAATATGACTTATGCATGGTAGAAACAAACAAAAAAAATTACTACTTTTTCCAGGTTATTTATTCAACTCCTTTCTTCCTGTAAAATCATCTCAGTTAACTTAAAGGGTGAGCATACAAACATAGCTGTCAGTTCCTCTTAGTCAGCCTTGTTAAGAGGAAACAGCGTCAGGAGGTGTGCTTCGTATCAGTGCACATACTTTCTATCTGAGTTTACATCCTTCACTAAACAAATGAGATCAGTTATCTTCTATAAAGAAGGGTGGAATAAATTTGTAGCATCCTCCTCCCATCCTTCTTCTAAGGTAGTAAGGTTGAACACATATCTGAGGAATGTGTGCTGACTCTGGCTGCAGAACCGGGGAGGGAGGATGGGAGTCCTGGGCTGCACCTGGTGGAAAGAAGGTGGCAGAGCAGGATGCAGCCAGTACCAGTGCTTCAGTCCTTCTGGTAGACTGCTTTGAAAAGGAGGAAGATGTCATCTAACAGCAGCAGGCAATCATACCTTGTAACAAGAAGGGGCCTCGCCAAGCCACAGCCATGCACTGCTTCTTCAGGTCTGTTTGCCAAAGGGCAACCCAGCAAGGAGTAAGTACACTACCCCTACTCCAAGCTGCCGAAATACACTGGCACACACTCCTTCCTTCCAAAGGACTTGGTGCGAATAGAGGTGAGCACAGCAAGTTGCTCTTTCCCCTCACATCAGAAGGGCTCTAATTCTCTAGGTAACTGAACAGGATTCCTACAAATATTAGTGGTCTTGCTGTGTTTTACTTATGCACCACTTAAATTCCATTTAAATCTGCTGCTTGTTACTTTAGGCACAGAATCAGGCAGATAAGTCCATCAAGCAGATGTTACTGACATTTTCCATTTTGAGGGCTGGATGATAATAACAAGCAGAGGCGCCTATACTGCTGTGAGTAAACATTTTAAATGCAGCTTCACAAATGCCACCATCTTTCAGCACTTAATAAACGGTTTAGGAGGATGTTGTTGAAGCTGCCAAAAGGGGTTTTAAAACTGGAGTGTCTCACAGGAGTCAAGCACACAGCTTGCACTTGAAATGCCTGTCTCACCTTGCAGATGGCTAAGAGAGGCAGACCACCACTGGCAGACACACAGGGCTTGGCACAAGGGGATGCAGGGACAAAAAGAGATGGTACACGACTAACTCAAGGCATGCCTGGAAGAACTGCCATTTCCAGGTGTTGCAAAATGGACTATTTAGCAGGCTTTTCTGATCAAGCCAGGCAAGGCATAGGTTCTATAGTCTGAAGCCTGCTTTCCCTCTCTCTTCCCCTTATATTAGCAATCCCCTGCTCTGCTGACTGGCTTATGGAAATCCTTTTCAGGTACCACTTCAGTAGGCAAACAACAGTCTCCTGGAGCTCTCTTGGAAGCACAAGCAACATAGTGCTGTCTAATCAAGGGCGGAAACCTCCACCAGGTAGCAGGGCACTGGAAGGTTCCTCTGCCCATTTGAGAAATATCCTGGTTCCAAACTATCCAGTTTCAGTGTATGAGAGAGTTCATGACATCTATGAGCACAGAGGAGGAAGGCCACTTAGTCGTGAAACTCCACCTGGAGGGCTGCATCCAGCTCTGAGATCCCCAGCAAAGGAAGGACACTAACCTCTTGGATTGAGTCCAGTGGAGGGCCATCGTAATGATTAGAGCGATGGAGCACCTCTCCTATGAAGAAAGGCTGAGAGAATTGCGATTGTTCAGCCTGGAGAAGAGAAAGTTTCAGGGTGACCTTTAGACCTCCTAGCATGTGAAGGGCATTTCCACAAGAAAGATGGGGAGAGACTTTTTGGGAAGAACACGTAGTGGTAGGTCCAGGGGTAATGGATTCAAATTGGAAAAGAGTAGGTTTAGATTAGAATTCAGGAAGAAATTATTTACTGTGAGGGTGGCGACGCACTGGAACATGTTGCCCAGGGAAGCTGTGGATGCCCCATCCCTGGGCCAATTTGGATGGGTCCCTGAGCAACTTGGTCCAGTGGAAGAAGTCCCTGGCCATGGCAGATGAGTGGGAACTCAATGATTTTTAAGGTCGCTCTCAACCCAAGCCTTCTATGTGTCTATGAATACTCCCTTGGTTTAGCTCTTGTACAGCAATAGAGACCTGTTATCAAGATGGTGTCTGTGTAAGATGAGGTTATGATTAATTTTATTGATATGTGGGCTAGAAGGAATGAGTTCCAAGTGCTTTGAGACAAAAAACTACCACGTGTTTCCAAAGGAAACTTGGGAAAATAAACTTTACAAAACATCAGGCGAGGTTAATATGAGTTTGGAGTTTGAAGCTGAATATAATATTTGATACTCAGGTATTTGAATTGAGGCCAAACTTTGATTATCCCATTGATCAGTTGATTAAAACTAGTCGCTTGAAACCCGGTGTTATGTGCTGTGCAGGACATCAGAAGATACTGTATAAGCCAAGAAGCATAAAAGGTTATTGCATCTTGAATCCTCATTCCAGGTTTTGGCTGTGGCGGTGCCATTTATAAAGGCAGCAGGAATGTCACATTTCAACAGAGCCGGTGTTACGTATGACTGTGAATGTTGCTGACTCATTCTGGGTCATTGGAGATTAACATTTTGGAAACTACAGGCATGTAGAAGATATAGTATATGTTATATGGAACAAGGCTGTGCTTGCAAGATTTCAAACTCAATTATGCAGACACAAGAGGTTTAGATAAACCTTTCAGATTGTATCAAATGAACTTTTGGTTGCTTATCTGAACTGACCCCCTAAAGACATTTGGGATTGTTTTTGATGTTGTTGTTATTGCTGGAAAAAAAAGGAAGTTAAGAGTTTAGTTTTAACTTTTGCATTTTTTGAGGATCGTTTGCCTGATTTTACAAGGGGAGGGACAGATTCCAAACTCTGCCCGTTTTCACTGGTATTTCATTGCATCTAGACAACTGCAGTGAACAGTGTCTCTCCAATGCAAAGAAATCACAATTTGAGACATAGACATACATTAGAACCTTTGTGATTTGAACTATGAAAGATTTTTTTCTTGTTGTTTCAAAAGAATATATTAAGAAAAAGCATCTTCAAACAAGACTTCAATTTCAGGGGCACAATAACCTTGGTTCATGGTTTTGCTGGGTTTTATTCCTTACAGATCAGAAACTTCATATAACTCTGTGCTACACAGGAAGAACATCTGGTCAGTGCTGGAAAGCATAAGTTGAGATATTTTTCATTTGCATACTCTGCCTCCTAACCTGGATCCACAACTGTAAGGCCACTCTTCATTTGTTGAACTGTGCCTAGAAGTGGGGCTTTTTGTGAGTGGAGAGAAAGCAGCGGTCTCTGGATTTCATCTCTCCCAGTCACTTCCCCTTCTCTGCACTTTAAGCCCTGCAGGAGTGGAAGGTCACAGCAGGGCTGGGACAGCAGTGACATCAGTCCTCTCTCAGTAGGGAGGGCCTCTGATGTAAGCTGCAAGCTCAGGGCATCAAGAAGTGGGAGTGACAAAAAGGAGGACTTAGGCAATGGGAAATGGGCAGGGGCAGAGAGATCTATGTAGAAAGAAATGGCAAAGCCACTGAGAAAGAAAGGCATGCAGGCGAGTCTACCTAGAAAGTAAAGGCTTGGTGACAGTAAGGTTGGGGGATGCATCAGCATCATCCTGTTCAGCAGATGCTTTCTGGTCAGGCTGCCAGGGGAAAGACCAGACGGGCACAGCTGTCAGGCACACATTCTCTTTGTTTTTAGAAATACATGATTCCAGGACCAGCGCTGTGCTGCACTCAGGCACAGGACCTCAACATGGCACTGCCCTGCAGTTTGCATAGAGCTTTATATTCTTGACAGAAACTTTCTTCCTGGAGGGTTCAGGCCACCCTTTACAGCTACTTCTTAGCTGGTAAAAAAAAAAACCCTAGTATCAGAAACTTGATCCTGAAACTGTTCCTAGGATTGACAGAAACAGAGACTTACAGCCTTGGACCATCCAGGATCTTCCTCGGGATCATCCTTTGACCAGATTGACTACAACCCTTTCTAACTGTGGTGGCTGGGCTCTTTGGTTTCCTGCCACATGGCAAAAACCCAACTCCTCAGTTGTTCTGGTTTTCCGAAAGAGAGGAGGAAATTCTATCTGCCACTGAGATTGCAAAATTAAAAAAAAAACAAAAACAACTCATTACCAAATAAGTTATCAAAAAAGTTATAACACATGAAAAAGTAAATGACTGAATCCTACAGGTACTGTAAACTGCAGGGCAGTGCCATGTTGAGGTCCTGTGCCTGAGTGCAGCACNGGTGACAGGCAGGCTGCTAAGGAGTGGGCGGAGGGGAACAAGAGAAGATGGACAGGGAGGATTGACAGGGAAGGAACTTTCCAGAACTGACAGAACCAAGCATTAAAGACAGTTCAATACATAAAAATAGGTTAACAACAGAACCCAACAGCAGTACACATACTAATATCCATATATGTGGTGATCCTCCATAGGGTCTTATCTGATCATCAGCATGATGGCTATTTATTGGCTGTCTCAGCAATAACAAACTACTCTGGGTTAGTTACTGTACTTGAAATAAAATGTGGAAATGCAAATAAGCTCAGCCTTGGAAAGCTCTTGATTACCAAAACCCTCCTATTCAACCGTAAAAGCAATCTTTGTGCCTCCAGAAGCCAAAGTACAGATAAATCTACTTTAAATCTATGGGGAAAAAATACTTACACTTCAGCACATAAAAATTCAGAAATGCTTGTTCAGAAACTCTTAGCACTCTGCCAAGTGCTAATGCCACCATGTTCATAGTGTTCACAGTTCGCAGATCTAAGTGTCAGCAACTAAATATGAGGCTAACACGTAATGCTGCATTATTTACAGTAACCAGNACCAGCGCTGTGCTGCACTCAGGCACAGGACCTCAACATGGCACTGCCCTGCAGTTTGCATAGAGCTTTATATTCTTGACAGAAACTTTCTTCCTGGAGGGTTCAGGCCACCCTTTACAGCTACTTCTTAGCTGGTAAAAAAAAAACCCTAGTATCAGAAACTTGATCCTGAAACTGTTCCTAGGATTGACAGAAACAGAGACTTACAGCCTTGGACCATCCAGGATCTTCCTCGGGATCATCCTTTGACCAGATTGACTACAACCCTTTCTAACTGTGGTGGCTGGGCTCTTTGGTTTCCTGCCACATGGCAAAAACCCAACTCCTCAGTTGTTCTGGTTTTCCGAAAGAGAGGAGGAAATTCTATCTGCCACTGAGATTGCAAAATTAAAAAAAAAACAAAAACAACTCATTACCAAATAAGTTATCAAAAAAGTTATAACACATGAAAAAGTAAATGACTGAATCCTACAGGTACTGTAAACTGCTGTAAACTACAGACAGAGCATATGGACAGAGCATACGACTAAATTTACCGCATCAATACTAATACCCATTTTACAACAATACAAGAGCTCTCCAATACTGGATTTCAACTAAGTAACCAAATTTCCCAAGGGTAACTATGTGCAGTATGCTGCGGTGTCCCTTTGGTTGANAAACTCTTAGCACTCTGCCAAGTGCTAATGCCACCATGTTCATAGTGTTCACAGTTCGCAGATCTAAGTGTCAGCAACTAAACATGAGGCTTACACGTAATGCTGCATTATTTACAGTAACCAGTGTTGCACAGAAAAATCATGGCCCACAGCTGCAATTACACCTGTCACTCTCGTTTGAATAAAAATGACATCTTGTTGCTACTATCTGTCAGAGAAAAAAAAAAAAAAAAAAGAGTTTTTTCTTAAGAGAAAGGAGAAAAAAATTTAACCTCAAAGCAGTTTAACAAGTTCTCACATGTTGGCTGCTGGTTTGCATGTGCCTGCACAGCTCCTGCCAGGTGTTCCTCTTTCACAAGAGGCAGCTTCCCAGCACAGCATGGCAAGGTTGGGTTTGCAGTGCTCCAGACAGCACTGAAGACTGTGGGCAGGAGGCTGCTGGGGAAGGGGATCTCTACTGGCAGCTGTCCGCTCTGCTGCTCTAATACCAACACAGGCAAGGTTTGGGCTTTGTTAATACCAGTATGTTTAAGAATGTAAATTCCCTCCCTGACTTGTGACTGTAATGAGAAATTCCCATCAGTACCTCAAGCTGAGAATCATTCATTTGTGATCAGCCAGTAAATCATGTCCAGACAGCTAAAATAAATCAGAATATCTATTTCCCAGAAATCTGAAGTAACTCTATTTGTTTTGATGGCTAAATATATACAATAGAATTAATTTCAATTAATATTTTTGACTTTCTCTCTAGAAATCCTGATATTGACAAAGGCTCAGAAGTGGAAAGAGTTCAAGATTCCTTTTAGAGAGAAAAGAAGAGAATGCTGACACAAGCTGAAAGGGTGTGGCCCTTTATAAAGAGGACAGTGCCCGACCCTTTTCAGTGGTGCTCAGTGACAAGACAAGGAGCAATGGCCATAAACTAAAACACCGAAAGTTTCACCTCAGCATGATGAGGAACTTCCTTACATTGAGGGTGGCAGAACACTCATGGAATCTCCCTCTCTGGAGACTTTCAAAACTCACCTGAATTCATTCCTGTGTCATCTGCTTCAGGAGTGCTAGCAGGGACTTGGACTCAATGAGCTGCAGAGGGCCCTTACAAAACTAACAGTTCCGTCATTCTGATGAATGGCTCTCAACCCCACAGCTCAGACGCTCAGATGCTTAGGATATCCTGATAGCCATGAGAAACTTTTTTTCTCATTTGGTCAGACTCTGGCACATGCAAGGCCTATGTCATCAGAACACAGTGGAAAATCCAAAATAACCATATAAAGCACCCCCCTTCCACTTTCTCCTTTCTTTGAAATGGAGAGATAAGGTACCTTGAAGAGACTGCTTCTTTCTCTCTTTCACTGTTCCTAGGTCGTGCACAGAACATATCTCTCTAAAACTGAGGACCTGGACATCGCCAGGGAAGCAAAGGGCTNCAGAACACTCATGGAATCTCCCTCTCTGGAGACTTTCAAAACTCACCTGAATTCATTCCTGTGTCATCTGCTTCAGGAGTGCTAGCAGGGACTTGGACTCAATGAGCTGCAGAGGGCCCTTACAAAACTAACAGTTCCGTCATTCTGATGAATGGCTCTCAACCCCACAGCTCAGACGCTCAGATGCTTAGGATATCCTGATAGCCATGAGAAACTTTTTTTCTCATTTGGTCAGACTCTGGCACATGCAAGGCCTATGTCATCAGAACACAGTGGAAAATCCAAAATAACCATATAAAGCACCCCCCTTCCACTTTCTCCTTTCTTTGAAATGGAGAGATAAGGTACCTTGAAGAGACTGCTTCTTTCTCTCTTTCACTGTTCCTAGGTCGTGCACAGAACATATCTCTCTAAAACTGAGGACCTGGACATCGCCAGGGAAGCAAAGGGCTGGAGATCACCAGAGGAACACAGTCCTGCTGCTCCTTAATTCTCTTGCTCCATCAACCCTTTATCTTCTCCCATGTTTCATATGGCATGTCCTCCCTGTGCTCTTAATTTAACTTTACTGGTGTTAATGAGAAGCAGCCTTGGACTGCTATTTACAGTTACTGGCTGTACCACCACATGGAGTCTTCATGTGTGACAGAGACTGAGGATCTTTCCTTCCGGAAAGGAACATTGGGCAGATGGTGAAACCCATTGTTTTCAACCTCTGTGGAGCTGCAATGAAAACTTTGTTTCCACTCTTCAGGAAATCTTATAACCAAAGGCATTTTTTTCTGAAAGAAACCTCTTTTTCTGTCTTTTCCAAATCCTGAGTGAGGTCATCTCTCTCTCTCAGCTTAATTTTTGGGAAAATCCATCCAAAGCCCAGAAGAACCAGCTGGAGCTTTGCATGAGGGCTCCCACTGCATGGGATGCACACAACAGCTCTCTGACATCAAAGCTGAGATTTCAGGAAAGAAGCTATAGGAAGATGCAAAGCACTTAGCCTGTTCTCAGACAGAAACCAGGAACTGCCAATGGCCTCGCAGGCTCCTCCTTGTCGGCTACCTCACTCTGGGGTAGTGCCTCAGCTCGCCAGCCATCTGAACTGCCTCAGCCACAGGCTTCTCAGGTTTGTGTGCCATACCCTCCGCTGCTGGTCCAAGCAATTTCAGACAGTGCATAGCGTTTAAAAGCTCGTCCAGAGCTGAAACAGCATGGAAATCTGCAAGTACCTGCTGACTTAAGAGACCTGCCAAAAGGAGGACTGCCAGGAGGTACCTTGATTTATGACAATAGCAGGTTCTGGAGAAGTTACTGTTTTTAGCCGTTTCCAATTAAGGCAGGTGTAACTGACAGTGAAACCTTAATGCAAGAATTTGAAGCACGTTGCCTGAAAGTGAGCAAGGTGTAGTTGAAAACAAGCAGGTGCCAGAGGAGAGACAGAAGAACTCGAAACTGTCTTAAGGTGGAGCACAGGGTTACCAGCACCCTCACTGGGCACTGCTCACTGTGTGTGGGGCTCAGGTGCCCCAAACCATCCTGTTGTGTCACACTGTGGGACTTTGAGAGAGCAGAGGTGTTGCTGAAGGGGGGCTGCCTTGGGAAGGAATCCTGCCCAAAGCTTCTCCTAGCACACATCTGGCAGATGCTGATACTGGCCAGCAGGCAAGGTCAAGCCCAGGTCACAGGGCCATCTCGACCTTGATGGCACCTGCTCCGAGCAACACTGTGGGCTGCTGTCCCGGAATTGCTCCTCAGTGTGCTGCAGACCTTATATCTCTATGCAGAGACCTGTGTCAGGAGATGACAGATTTCGTTCTCCTCAGGTCTGGTCACTGGCTATTTTTGTAGCTGACATGGCCTAAACATGGCCTAAATGACCAGATGACTCAAAACACACAAAGTTGTGGTTTAGAATTTGGAACAACTTTCCGGCTTTTCCTGTTCAGAAGGGCAGTGCAATCCAACTTGAGGACAGTGAATGATGTTACAGAGGATTTCATACTACAGGCAAGAAGCAAGCAGGGAAAAATATGCAAAATCAAAGGCAGACTCCGCAATAAGAAGAAGATGAATTTGCAGGCAACTGTAGAGAAAATCAATAGCCAAACCTATGTCCAGTACTCAGGAAGGGAAGTAAAATTAAGATATAAACGAAAACAAGTGAAAAGTTTCTGTCTGGTAGCAAAGCAAAACTCTTTTGCACCAGACGAGGCAGAGATGTACTTGTTTTGGTGGTAGCATTTATATCTTGTTGAAAGAAAGCATTAGAATAAGAACCTGACACAAAAATAGAGATTAAGCATATCTATTTTATCTAGATATCATACTCCTGACATAGCAACAGTTGCCAATGGGCCAAATTTATTAGATACCAATTTTTAGCAGTAAAAACAAAGATTAAACAAGGAAACATTCATTATCAGCCACCCAAGTGTTTGGTAGAAAACAAATATCAAGCAATGGAGAATACTGAGTCAGATTCATATCTGCATTTAATACTGCTGTGGAACAATAATGATGAAGGCAGTTTGTCACCTCTTTTTCTTCCATGAGAAGCAGATAGAAAACCTGCCTACACTGTTAAAAACAATGTCGGAATTACTGGGGGCATGCAGATGAATAGAGACAGGCAGAACAAAACCAATTAATGTGGGAGTCAGCTCTCTGACCACACCAAATGAGGCAGTGTTTCTTGATAGTTGAAAACAAATAGATATGAACAGCAAAAATATTACCAGATATTAGAGGAGGTTGCTCCACTCTATCAAACATAAAGAACAGCTTTTTACCCCAAAATTGGTTTTGGTTTTTTTTTTTGTTCACTTAAAATATCTTGGACCATATCTTAAACCATAGCAAATTTAGATAGCTGAGCCCTACAACATGATCATAGACTCAAATACAGCAGGTATGAATTTGAGCAGTGAAGTATAAGTTCAGACGCTCATATCCAGAACTAATCCACTTATCTCTACCTGGCCACAGGGATGGTGATACTCAAGAGGATTCAATAATCTACAGGCATTTCAGAGATTATTTGAGCATTGCTATTTATATGTGTTTGAAGCAGAGTTTTAAGATATACTCTGGCTGATGAACTGTTCTTATTTTTGACTGTACTTTTAAAAAGCCCTCACTTTGAACAGACTGAACCTGTTTATTGTATTATACATTAATTCATATTGCACTGACACTATTGGTTATAAACCAGGCACTGAAAGAAACCATCCTCTTTCAGGCTCCTTACGCCAGAACCACAGCTGAACTGGACACTGACCTTAAAACCTGCATGCTAGTCCAGCAGGGAATTGGTGATGCAACCCTTGACCCTGCTCCCCATCTCCAAACTCTTCTTCTAGGCTGCAGGGGAGCCTATTGCACCCCCGTCCTCACAGCAGCCCCGAGCCTGAAGCTCTGCCTGCCCCTGCCAACACAGCTGGTGTTTCTGCAGCTGCAGTTGAGTTCTGGGTGCAGAGTACAAAGAAAAGATAGCAAGGAATAATCTCAGTGATTATGTGAGATGGAGAAGGCATTCCCTTAAATGACCTCCTCTGCCTGCTGAAGTCATCAGAGCATGCCTTTCTAATGCTGGCTAATGCCAGGTTAAGTTCAGTAGGTTGCAGCTACATAGTTTGTTCGAGATTTGTCCTTAATTGAAATGCAAGCCTAGGGAATGCCGCTACATGTAGTATCTACTAGGAAACACATCCATCTCAAAAGACACTTTTCAAAGAGGCACATACAATCTTGTTAAAAGCAGAAACCCAAATGGCTATTTGCTCCATCATACACCAGCAGCAGGTATGGCAGGAAAGGGAGCAGCTGTTTAGTTGCTTCTGTGATCTATTTTGTCTGGATGTTTGCATGGTTGGGAGTGTGGACTGGCCCTTTTGCAGGTCTCAGATGAATCACTCTGCTAATGGACTAGCAAATACATGGATAACATTATCAGTGATGCAGACCATGGTTCCTATATTGCTTTAATACGCCTCCAAACCAATCTGGTCAATTGCCTCCATTATAGGATTTAGATAGTATTCCATTACAGATCAAGCTTTTCATTTAAGTGTCATTTCTTTGAAAGACATACTTGGCATCAAGGTCTGCTTGGAGGTTTCAGAAGAAACTGAACAGAGCCCCAGACTTCCTAACCCATCCCATATAAATGTTCTCACTAACTAGCACTCCAAGGTCCAAACCACAAAAGCCAGGAGATTGACAAGAATAAAGTTTTTCATTAACAGAAGAGTGCCAGATATTTAGTTTTTCACCAAAATCTGCCCATGGAGTCCTGTAGACATGCAAGTCTCCTATTCATCTATTGCAAATTGCTTCTAGACTGTGTTGGCTAACTCTAAAATTAAAGGTACTATCTACCATTAGACTCAGTCTAGAAAAATAATTCCATTTATAGCCTGCTATTAAAGAAACTGGCTTTTCAGTACCTTTCCAGCAGTTTGGCTCCTTCAGATGCTTCAGTGAAACTGCAGAACTCATCCTAACTGTCAAAGTACAGCCAGTCTACACTGCATTTATTATTGCATATTTCTCTTCCTTGCTCTGAAAGCAGATCTAAATAACATAATTTTCCACTTGTACTTGAAAAAAAAATCCTGCTGCAAATCCAAGCCAAGAAAATGATTCTATTTGTATTAGAAAGTATAAAAGTTCTTCCTCTTTTTTAAACAAAATTAAGACATTTGTGTCTAGTCTAAGCTTTTTTTCCATTAATTTCTATTAAACAGTTGTACTTTGTAGTAAATAAAGAGAGGCATTTCATTTTAGCAAAGTCCTGGCATATTAAAACTAAAGTGACATGGCATATTAGTGGGGCTTGCCAATATTAATGATCTTTACATGATAATTTATTCCATATTTAGTGTTCAATGTTTACAGAAATTAATACAGCTAAAGCATATGGTGTTGTTTTATTCAAACGATAAACTATGTGATCATTAAAAATATATGGAAATGTAAACATTGTGTTAGGGTTCAGTGTTTCAGAAAGGAGCTGTTAATCCTTGCAAACAGTTTCACTATAATAAGAAACCCAATCAATTAATGCTTTTGTTTCCTTGTGTATTTACTTGGTATTATGCTTCCATTTAGAGTAATTAATTTGGTTATCTTCAAATTTATATATATTTACACTTCTACATTATTATAAAGGAATGTGTCATTCTTATTTTGATTTGATAAGGAAAAAAAAACATTGGCAAAATCTGTTTAACTGCTAAGCTGGGAGCTCAGATCAATCTCCATTCCACTCGAGGATTGTAAGCACAAAGCTTCTGGCTCTGCAGCAGCTTTGTCAGCCTTGGCAATTTGCATTATGTTACTCATGATAGTATGCACAAGGATCCATTGCCACAAAAGCAATTTAAGAAAACATTTTAAGTTCTTTTTACTCCTTTTCAGGGTTTTCAGGCAGCTTGGAATGCCTTTTTTCCCTTTGCTAAAGAGATCACTTATTATTTGTATTTAACCAAATAAATAGACATCTTGAAAAGTCATAAACAAGTTGAGTTGCAAAGACTGAGAAACTTCTCAGGGTTTTTCATGCAAAGAGGGAAAGCAAGAGGGATTTTGCTGGAACATGGAAGGTGAACTGCTTTGGAGCCATGAGTCTCAGTTGAGCAGAGAAGGCCAGGGTAGGTTCTCTGGGAGTGCTTTTCACAGCTACCTGCCTGTTCCTTTCAGTGTGGCACTAACTTGGACCACTCCTAAGTGTGAGCTGGCCACTGATGATCCATGCTCTATGCACTTAATGAGAGCACTCCCATAACGCTGTAATGTTCCAGCTATGGGCCTTGCAGGAAGATGGAGACATTTGAGGGTGATCTCTGTACTGATTAATGTGCAGGGCTAGACACTATTCCCCATTAGGCAAATAAGGTGCCATCTTTTTTGAGGCCAA
>VYZR01036353.1:19379-31125 GCA_013400675.1 Oxylabes madagascariensis
TATTCACCATTAGGCAAATAAGGTGCCATCTTTTTTGAGGCCAAGATTTTATCCATGGAGCATGAACATTTAGAAGAAGCCAGATACCAGGATTAACCAATATCCACACACCTCTCCACTCATCAAACACTAATGTGGGTGCAACACCCTTTAACTATTTCATCAGGCTACCTGAGGGTTTGATGTGGTGGAGTTTGCTCTTTACAAATCTGATTTTTGTTCCCTTACTGACTGGGTTCTGGCAACTCATTCTGAACAACGGTAGAAGCAAAATGTTCCAAATACCTCTGCTGTTCAGACAGTGAGTAATCCCAGAAAACAGACAATCCTTATCTGTTGCCTTTGGGCCGAAAAATACTGATAATGGTACACTCAGGAGTTTGCTCCAAGGCACAAGGAGAACAAGGTATTAACTTGCAACTTAGCCAGGGCCTGCAAAGCCAGCTAAGATCACTGTGGAAGCTCTCTGTTTGCAAATGAGTCACGTTCCTTAAAAGAACAGATTTTATCACCAGGAAGATGGGGAAATCTGTATACCCTTCTAAGAAATCACACAGATTCTGCTTTTATCCAAATGGAATACTCAAATTTGGGATGTCTAAGTGAAAGTTTAAAACTGAAAACAGAAAATGAATCAAAACTAACTTTAAACTCCATACTGGGTTACCTACATGAAAAGGTGGAAGTCTGTTTTCTGCAAGTCAGGCTCCATGATCTAACTTACTCTTCTAACTTTAAGGTCTCTTAGAGTGGGGTTGTGATGTTCCATTTTGCTGTCCATTGTTTGTCCTCAACACTATGCAAATTCAGCATGAAAATTTATTTCTGACAGTCATTTAATTTATTCCAGCCATTACCCCTGCCTGTGTGATTGACATTTATTGCCTGGTGTCTGGTGAGTATAGCTGGGGCTGGGAGCCAGGAGACCTGGTGTCTGTAGCTGATGTTACTATCTTGGGTAAGTTGCTTCTTCTCTTCTGTTGCATTCACTTAATCACGGTCATCATCTTCAATTGAGCTGATTGAAGGGACTCTGTTATTGCAGCTGTTACACCCAATATAACAAGGCTTGAATTATTTTCAGAGAACACAGCACTATAAGACTCTGAATTATTAGGTAGAATATATAACCTAAAGTATTTGGCAGCTACAGTCGAAGAGCTGAATGTCACACCATCCAGGTCTTTCTCCACCCAGTCCGCAATGTAGGTAAGCAAAACTTTTGCTGCCTATACTGAAAAAAATGTGCCTCACCCACCGTGCAGAAATTGAGTGGAATGAATTGTTCATTCTGCAACTTCTTTGATCATTATAATTTTTTTTTTGAATCTTATCCAGTCTAGTGCTGATGCCTGGTGGCTTGTAACGTCTCTTGTTTCCCTTTCTAAGTAGCAAAGTGTTCTCCTAGTTCTCCTAACTCAGTTACATTCCCCTGCTGAAACTGTTGGAAAGCACCTAGCAAAGCTGAGAGAGAATGA
Source organism: Oxylabes madagascariensis (assembly GCA_013400675.1). NCBI lineage: Eukaryota > Metazoa > Chordata > Aves > Passeriformes > Timaliidae > Oxylabes > Oxylabes madagascariensis. The sequence continues at coordinate 20,858 of VYZR01036353.1, forward strand.
CACAAATTTACATCGTGTAAATACCCTACACCATCCCTTTTCCTCTTGATACCTCCAAATGCTGCCTAGTTTTACCTCTGATATTACTGAGAAAAATCAGGATGAATATTTAATAGGAACAAAGAAACTATTTTGGAAAATGTGAGAGTGTCCAATGGAATTCCTTTCATGCAGAATGAAACTTTAGCCACAGGCCTATTACAAGTGTGACATGGTTAAATAGAAGTTTTCTGACCTTCAGCCATTGACACTAAAAGTGCTAGAAGGAGCTACAGGACATCTTGTGAGACTGCCTGCAGCAAAGACATCAGATAGTTTTCTACCTCTTTTTTTACAGATCAAAGGTAGGAGCATCCTAACATTTGAAACTGAAATCGTGGGAATTCATGCATCTCTTGGGACTACTGCATTTATTTCACAGGGCCTACAGAGAAATAAAATACTCCAAGTCCTCTAAATCCTTGTGCTAATCCATTTCCATTCCTGGTGTAACAAAATGTTCAGACTTCCCCAAATGATCTAAATATTACAAGGACCATTTATTATTTACTGAGCTCTAACAATGCCCTTGACACTTGGTGATTCATGAAGACCTCTCTAGTTAGAGGAGTCTCTGAGGCAGGATCTGAGACCTGCTGGAAAATCATGGACAGAAGAGGGTCAAAGAGTTCCTCTCTGCTGCTATTCCTGCACCACCCATAGTCTGGGTGTTGAATCCATTATTGAGCGAGTTGTCTCTGTAGTCTGTCCCAGTGGTGTGAAGTTCCGTGTCCATAGCTGGTACTGTGGGGAGATACCAGGCTCTCTCCCTTCCCTGGCATCATAAGGCTGTTACCTCCCCTAGGCTTTCATGAGTCCCAAAGCAAACACAGGATACAGTCCCTAATTTTCCCCTCAGTTCCCTAAAGTGTTGTGCATTTTTTGAGGACTTTTTGGAGAGTTGCAGAGGTAGGTGCGTAAAGGCAGGTGTGCAGAGGTAGGTAGGTGTTCCACTGCAGAAGGAACCTCGAGTATCAGCTCCTTTCCTGCATCCTAATGCTAAATTTAAAAGCAATTTTCGCCCTGTTGTAACTCTGTAGCAAGCATAACTTAATTATTTTGCCAATTATAATATCAGGAAATATAACAACCATTACGTGAATGGGTGTTGAATCAGTGCATTTTCCACTCCACAGTAAGCAACAGGAAAGAGAGAGGAAAATGTATTAACTGAGAAAAATCTAATAAACATAATGCTGCCTACAGATATGTGCTGTTTAATCTCATGAAAGAATTTTCTGCTTCTGTTCACATGGCAATATCAGATATCATCTCACTGAAGGAAACAGAGACTCCAATGTGCAAATCCAACAACAGGAAAATAATGTTTTCATTTTAATCTCTGTGTGTAGACAAAATGTCTTACTTCATAATTCTTAAATGCTTGGAGGAAATAATACTAAGGTTTTAACACATTTTAGGTTAGACACAAGTGGAAAATGCTGCCATTGACTTCAGTCTGAACTATCCAGAAAAGTCTGTGAGCTTCTCTAGGACACACCAAATATTCTACTTGTCTGTATAGACCTTCCCCCACTGGCACTAGAGTTCAGTTGGGGAGTTACCAGCTAGTGCCATACAGAGAGTGAGGATTTCTCTTCATGATTTCAATTACAACACACCTGTTGTGGAAAGCCCAAGGGCTGACCACTTCCCTCCCAAAATCTAATGTTTCAATCCCCAGAAGTATGATTAATGAGTTGGTCAGAAGCTGTGCTGGAAAATGAGAAGGGGTAAAAAAAAACATACTAGCTTTAGTTTTCCTCTCTACCCTTCAGGCTGGGGGAGACAGGAGGCAGAAAAGGGGAAGGCTATGACCTTTAGAAAATAATCTAATTAAAAAACCCCAACAAAATTCAAAAGAACTAGTGCTTTAGTTCAAGAGGCAAATGGTTATACCAAATCTGCAGTCACACACTGCTCGACAAGTGCTAAATGTTCTTTCATTATAATCAGTTGTTACAGCTACCTGTGATATTGATTATGTTAATAATCGGGATAACATTTTGAAGAGGAAGTGTTAGATTTTCTAACAGTGATTAGTACATTGATTGTGATTGGCTATACAATTACAGAAATACTAAGGTGGTATTTGATTGTTTAACACAGCATTCTAAATGTTGGCAACTATTTAGGACATCAGTGAGCCCGAGTTCGAAAATGCACAACATTTTCTAAATATAAGATTATCAACATTATTTTGCTAATCAAGGAGAAGTTCCTCCATTCTTTTTACTGGAGCTGAACCTCACAGCACTCATCTGTGTTTGAATCATTTTATGAATAACATCCACATTTACAGTGACATTCTCTAACATCTGAATATGTATTGAAGGTTAATATTCATTATTATTATTTTTTTGACACAGGAAAAGTGACCTTAAGAGCCATATATTATCATTCTTATCTAGACACTACTGAAGTAAATGGGAAGGGTCCTTTTATTCAAGGATTTAATGCAATTTAATGAGAACTTTGATATGTTGAATTTTATTTTTCATTATTTTAGGTTATGTTCTTATTTTTACTTCAGAGATCCAAAATAAGAGGTGACTAGAATGTTCTTCAGACATTTTTACTGCAGCTGGAAATATCCACTTGAACAAGGTAACATTAGATACATAAGGCTATAAAAGATTTTTTTAGGAACTACACCTGGATTGTACATGTGTTTTTCTCATGAAAAATGGCTGACGCAAGAAAGATTTTGAGATATATCAGAATCAGGAATTTACTTATGTTTAGCACTGATAAACCAGTAGAACCTTATTTTTAGTGTATACAAAAGGCAAGAAAAAGATATGCTGTCACATTGCAAACAACACTTAATTCACATACTTGCAGCTAGCTCTGTTGGGGCAGGTAAAACCAGTTTTATCTTTTTTAGACACAGACACATCAGGCATCCTGAAAAAGATGAGGAAATCTTGATAAAAGAGCCATCTCTATATTTTCAAAAGAGTAAGTTCATAATTCTGTAACACAGGGTGTCTTCTCATTATGGAATAAAAAATGACTACACTAAATGAGTCTCACCCTTTTTCAGAATACACTATTATGCTTCTCTTGCCGTTGCTCCTTCTTGGCCACATTTAACACAGTGACAACTGTTTCATAGCTCAGATTCACAATGCAAAGTTTTAACAATTGCTGTATGGGTCTCAACAGACAAATTTCAGGAAACTGGAAAATCTCTTCCTCTTTTAAGCCTGATTACATCTCGTGCCCTGAATAGCACAAGGTCTCAGAAAACACATGATGTTTTAAGGGAGACACACACCAGCAGCAATGAAGGAGAGAAAGTCAGCCAGGCTCAGCCAGGGAAACCTGTTCTGGCAAAGCAGAACCACGATCCACACAATTTCTGGAAATCATCAAATAACTGCCCTGATTGGAAGCAGTTCCTCCTTTTTGATGGTGTCTCCCTCTTCTGCCTCAAAGTAGCACTTTGAATAGGGAATGGGATGGAAGAGTCTCTGGGACATAGGAAAGGACAAGGAGGTGACACTAACATGGATCTCTGGCCTTTTGAAAATCACCAGGCTGACACCTGCCACCAAACGAGGACAAGAAATGATGCTTAGATAAAATTTTACACTTTTAACAACTTGTCCCCATGCACAGCACATAAATCTGTCCTCTCTCACATCCTACCTAAAAATGGCAGTTCTTTGTAGAGTTGGAAAGGAAAGAACACGGAGAGTAGGGAGTTTATTTCAAAAACCTGTCCTAGCTATGCAGCAAGAGACAGAGAGAGCCATCTGGTAGGGTTTCAACTGTTGCAAAACAAAAATACACCAGGAATACATTTCATAAATTAGTAAAATAGTGATCCTAGTCCCCAAACATAATAAAATAAGTGACATAAAGACATAAAAGCATATTTGCTGAAAAACTCAACAGTGAATTCAGCCTGAGGTCTTGGGTGTTTTTTTATAGTTCCCAGTACTCATGCACTGAATAACACACAACTGTAAGTTCAAGACAAACTTTCCCACTCCGAACAGCCCAAACTGTTGCAGAAGATGGCAAAGGGAATACTGTTTAAAACTTATTTCAGGAAGAATTACTTTTGCTGTTACGCATTGCTATGAAGCAACAAGAGTCCTCTCTGCCTTTTGTGATGACTCAAACATCATTGCTTTTTCAGCTGGTCTCAGCAGCCTTTGCCAAGCGATACCAATCAGTCCTTAGCTGTTCCATTGTATGGTGGTAGAAAACATAACCATGACCAGATGAAAACAAACCTGCTCCACTGGCAGCTTGCACTCCTGTATGCTGCAAGGACAGGTAATAAGCATCTCTTGCATCCACAGATTTTCTTTTCTCTTAATAAATTTCTTTTTAGAATTTTTGCATACACTAAAAATGTGTGATGAAGTTCAGAGTTAATACATGAGAACCAGTAGATGTTTTCTACCACCTGTTCTCTTCCTTTTGACAGGATCAACACCACTATAATTGAGCTCTTTACATAAGAAAATGCAACAGTTAAGTTAAGTGTTAGAGACAGTGGTAAACTGAGATTTTCCTAAGCTTCAGCCCTCCTCCATGATTGTGCTGATGCCTTGGGAAGGCTGACCTGGAACAGAGACTGGACAGAGCTAGAAAATAAAGTAGGTATTTACTGAAAGGTCGTTAAGGGTGCACCTTGGGTAGCACAAGAGCCTGGCCAGGGCTACACCCAAGGTGGACTTAAAATGGTCACAAAATGGATGACTGGTCACGAGGTTTCACACTTTTATAAATTTTGGTCCATTGACATATTGGGGTTTAATTGTTCAATTACAGTTCCAGGTTGTGAAGTCCCATCCTTTCTTGTTTTTTTTTTCAGTCCACCGTTGTTTATGCTTTTGGGCCCAAGACTTGTACTCATTGTCCTTGGTCTTCAGCAGGAAAAGGATTTGTCTACCTGCTCTGTGAAGAGAGCTTACTATCACTTAATATGAGGCTCAGAACTACACCGCTAGGCAGCACAGAATCTGAAAAACATGAAAGCTAAAACTTAAGGCATCACTGCTTGGTGCTTTATTGTTGAAAAGCCATCAGACGACTCATTTTGTTTTCTTCTCCCAGGCACCACATCATCTTTGTTATGCTAAATACTCCTCAATGCACAGCGAGAGGCAATAACATGGAAACTGCTTGCCTCAGAGAGATGCAGGCAAGCTGCCCTGCTAAGAGCAGACTAAAATGTACTGTGGCTTTAGGGTGGAGTAAGGCAACCCAGTCCCTCTCAGAGGAGCCCTAGGCCCGTGTTGGGGTGGCTGGTTCCAGTATCTGCTATGGATGGTAAGCCCAGACATGGCCCATGCCCAGCCTGGCTCTCTGCACCCTGGCCTGGCCACAGGGAGCCTTGAGCTCCATCTCAGCACTGTGTGATCATGGAGGAGCTGCAGGTGGCACCTCCAAAACAGCCACCAGGCTGAAACACCTCTGTCCGCTCTGTACAAAGGGCACCACACTGTTTCTGGAAGAACAATAAAGAAATTATACCTCAAGACTACAGAAGTATCACAGCCCAGTGGCCTGCACTAGAGGGCTGGATAAACCTCTCCCCACTGCTGATCCTCTTGGATGCTGCAAGGTCTTCCCTGCTGCATCACCCCTACGGCTGACGAGGTGCTCGCGTGCATCAACTCCTTTCTCTTCCCAGAAGATTCCATCAGCTTGGCTGCAGCAGTGGTATTTGTTTAAATTACACCAGATCCAGGTAAATTGTCTAGTTTAGCTACCCACAGACATCAGTGGGATGAAGGTACATGGGAGAGGAATTGCTGGGTGCTGGGGATTTAAAGCATAGAAGAAAAGAAAATGTGGAAAGCCACCACCACCCACCTATGATTTCCTTATCTCTCCTCTCTGCTTTTTTGTAAACCACAAAAAGCACATCCTGCAGGAAACAATGATAGAGGGAAGTTTGGAGAACATTTGTTGTGTATAACGAGTGTATCAATCATCCAGGAGAGTGCAAAAACTATGTGCTCAAATAGCACAATTTGTTTTTTTCTGAGCACATGTCAAAGTCAGCTGTTGCATGCTGACAAAATTTCTAGCAGTAACTTTCTGCTGTAAATGCAGTCTCACTGACACTAAAGTCACTGGTCATACAACCTTCTTCTGCTGGGTGTTAAAGCCATACCTCAAATTGGGAAAACAACAGAGTCAGACAAAGTGCATGATGACTTACTAATAAAATGGTAGAAGCATGAGAAACTCATAAGCATGGTAACCAATTTACTCCATATGGCTCAAACAAAGTTAATGTTTGGGATTATATCTCATAAAAATGTATGCAAATCATATCAAGAATTTTCCTCCCAGACCACTTCTTAGTAAACAAAGATTTTCAAAAGCATTTTCTGATGGGCTAAGCTCCCCTTTCATCCAAACCACTAGCACTCCAGTAGCTGTGATGTGAGCCAAATCCCACCTACCAATAAATCAAAGCTTTATTTACTAAATGCAGGGGGCTAACACTTGTATCTTATCAGCCACATGAAATCATAGCTGCTGTGGCTGTGATTGAATGAACTCAGAACTTTCCAAACTATACAGAGCCTCAAATAAGAGACAGTTCAACACAAATTGTCTCTTCATATGAATGACTTCTCATCAAATCCTGGTTACAAATGCTTAGGTAAAGGTATCAGTTTGACACTAGTGCATTGGGGAACCAAAAATAAAGAAATCAGAGAAATCTAACACCAGAGAGGGAAGGAAAAAAAAAAAAAAAGGAGAAAAATAAACTCTGGGCATACTTTGCATTCTTTTTCAAATCAGAAACATTTGCTGTTTCTGCAGCAGCAGACTCATCAGCTTGGACTGCAAGCCTTCTTTGCCATGGTGAGACAGGAATATCAGAGTTAAGGAGGAGAGATAACACATAAAAATGGAATTCATCAAGCAAACAAACAAAACCGTAAGAGGACTAAACTTATTTCAGTCCAGGGGACCATACTAATAAGGTTCATCTTATCTTTATAGTCCTAATAAAAGCACAAGAAGACAACTTATTCTTTTTCAGTAGACACTGAAATCACTCAAAATAAATGGTGGTTTGGCTGGAGATAAAACTATTGTGGATCATAATTACATACAAAGAAAAGGGATATGTCTACCATGAAAGCTTTCTACACTGAGCTAAATGCAATTGTGAAGATAATTACTTGGTTCCTCATGTCTTTTCCACAAAGACAAAAATCTTGCCAAGCTGGAATTTGATTCTGCAATTTTTAATGTCTTTTAAGAGAAGTAATTTACTCCTACTACCCGCCACCAACCAGTAAGTCTCATAAATTTTGAACAAGTTACTTAGGGGGACATAACCACTAAAAAATAACCCTTTTCTTATTTCTTTCTTTCTTTTCTCATCTTTCTTTTTCACTAGTAATATCACAAGTGACACTAAAGATAGAATCATAGAACAGTTTGGGTTTAAAGGGACTTTAAAAAACATCTAGTGCAGCACCCTTGCTATGAACAAGGACTTTTTCAATTTGATCAGGGTACTCAGAGCCCCCTCCAACCTGATCTTGAATGTTTTCAGGGATGAGGCATCTGCTACCTCTCTGGGCAACATGTTCCAGTGTTTCACCAACCTCAAAAAAAAAATATTCTTCATATCTAGTTGTAATCTTTTAGTTTAAAGCCATTACCCCTTGTCCTATAGCAACAGGCTGTGCTAAAAAGTTTTAAGTGTTTAAAGACAGCAGGGAGGTCTCCCTGGATCTTTCCCGTCTCCAGGCTGAATTACCCTAATTCTTTCACACTTTTCTCATAGGAGAGGTGTTCTACCCTGTGATCATTTTTGTGTACCTCCTCTGGACTTCCTGCAACAGGCCTCTCTTGTACTGAGCTCTAACTGGAAAAATAATATTGGGGAGGTCTGAAAAATCATATTTGGTGAGAAAGGGAAGAGACTGGTGTGTGCTTCCCCTTATGTTTATTTTTGACAAAATCCTGTACAATTAATTTGCAGGGGTTTTTTTTGTTTGGTTTTGGTTGGGTTTTTTTGGTTTGTTTGGGGTTTTTTTGTTGTTTTTTGTTTTTATTTGTTTGTTTGTTTTGTTTTGTGGGTTTGTTTTTTTTGTTTGTTTTTTTTGTTTGGTTGGTTTGTTTTGTTTTGTTTGTTTTGTTTTTTGGTTTTTTGTTTTTTTGGGGTTTTTTTTGGGTTTTTTTGTGTTTTTTTATTTTTTTTGGTTGGTTGGTTGGTTGGTTGGGTTTTTTTTTTGTTTTTTTTTTGGTAGTGAACATTTAGTTGTGATTGAATTTGAATACAATAATAACAACAGTACCAGTCCTTTCCATTGTTCCCTTTCCTAAAATCATTTAGTTATTTCCTCTGCTTAACATAGGAAGCTCTGGTGCATCATCAAGGAAAAGAAATTTTTTTTTAGTCTTTTGGTTAACAGGGGTTGACGTTGAACGGTGCACGTGGGAGCAGGTGAGGTCGGGGACCCCAGGCATCTTTACAGAGGCATCTGGCATAGACACTGCCCACCAGTTCTTCACTCACAGTAAATTACGTAGTACACAATTAAAGGCATTTCCCAACACCCATTACTTAGACACTACAGACCAAAGTCTTGGAAAACTCTACCTCCAAGACAAACATATACAGGAACTTTCTGCTGATTTGTTGATGTGCTTTATTTCCAATTTGGAAAATTAAAATATGACTAGGTACACAATCTTGCAAAGGACCTTTCCAGGCATAAACTACACGACAACAAAGACAAAAGAGTTTTGCAGCTGAATCTCACTATTTTAGCCATGTATCCCAAGGAATCAAGACCCACATGATCACAAGAAGAGAAGTATATGTATATATAGACATGCCTGTGGACTCATAAAACTATGTGCATCTATTCTTCTTTTTCCTTCCTTATTCATCCTCTCTGCAATCTCTGAGATTTAATTTCTAACACATTTTTTGTGGGGCTGAAGCTCATGGAGACACTGATCCTGAAAATACTAGAGGTACTGATCCCCTAAAATGAAGTGAAAAAAGAGTTTGGGTAATGAAAAAAGATCTTATAGAATCTCTGCTGAGGGAAAGGTGGTAGTGTGATGCCAGTGAATATGAAGTACAACACCACAGAATCATCAGGGTTTGAAGAGACCTTCAAGACCATCTAGTCCAACTGTCAACCCGGCCATTATCACCCCTAAACCATGTCCCCAAGTGCCACATCCAGAAACCTCTCGAACACTTCCAGAGACAGTGACTCCAATGACCTCCCTGGGAAACTTATTTCAATGCCTAACCACAATTCCAGTGATAAAATATTTTCCAGTATCTAATCTAAACCTCTCCTGGTGCAATTTAAGGCCATTTCCCCTTGTCCTTTTACTTAAAACATGGCAGAATAATACGACTCCCACCTTGATACACTCTCCTTTCAGACAGTTGCAGAGTGATAAGGTTCCCTCTGAGCCTCCTCTTCTCAAGGCTGAATACCCCCAGCTCCCTCAGCTGCTCCTTATAGGACTTGTGTTCCAGACCCTTCACCAGCTCTGTTTCCTCTCTCTGAATTCCCTCAGAATCTCAATGTCCTTTTTGGAGGCCCAAAATTGAACACAGTACTTGAGGTACAGCCTCAGCAGCGCTGAGTACAGCAGGATAATCACTTCTGTAGTCCTGCTGACCACACTAGTCTTGCCACTGGCCAAGATGCCATTGGCTACCTGGGCACATGCTGGCTCTTATCCAGCTGGCTGTCAACCAGCACCCCCAAGGCCTTTTCTGCTGAGCAGCTCTCAAGCCACTTTTCCCCCAGCCTGTAGTGCTCATGGGGTTGCTGCAGCCCAGGTGCAGGACCTGGTACTTCACCACCTTGAACCTCATGCAGATGCCCCCAGCTCATTGATCTGTTGATCAGTGCACCAAGATTGCTCTGTAATGCCTTGNAGTCCTGATGAATGGCCTCTCTTTAGTTTTGGTGAGTGAGCACCCATTGATGTATAAAATTGACCTCAGGAGCACCAAGTACTTGAGTAGTGTGAATAGCACAACCCAGGATGCAGGTGTGTGGAAAAGAGACAGAAAGGATTACCTCTACACACTGAGTCGTGCCGGAAAAGAGGAACTTTATTTACATCTTTCACATTGTATAGAACTCCAAAGGGATTCATGGATTGGAGGTGAGAATTGCCCCCTCTCCTGCCTACTGGGCAGGTCAATGGTCAATCAACTCTTTCCTCCTCCATGAAAATATGAAAACAAA
>VYZR01036353.1:33655-44106 GCA_013400675.1 Oxylabes madagascariensis
TCCCAGGACTGTGTCCCTGGAATGATGCCACTTAAGCAACATCTGTAGCCCTGGAAGAAACCTTACCTTGTCTATTTCCTTTTCTCCTTAAAGCTGGATCTGTTATGGACTTTCATACAGTACCTACCTTCCTTGTACTCACATAATAGAGGCTTTTACTGTCAGGAACTAATGCATTAGCAGGGAATAAGAGTAATTTCAGCTCTATATGTTTCTCTATTTACATCCATTTCTTTAGAGAGGATACAATATTCCCATTTGAAAGCAAAAAGATACAGGGTTTTCAGGGAATGAGTGTTTCAAGTATTTCGTTTCACCATTACTACAGAAGCCTCCTGCGATTCTAAGGACATATGTGCAATACCCTGACTAACCTGTTTCACATGTTTCCTTATTGAGCTGATACAGCATGATCATGAAAACAAGGGCTTCTGTCCCCTTTTACAGACAAATAAAGACAAAGGAAACAGAAGGTAGAACTTGGAGCTCAGGTTTAGACTTCAGTGCTTGCAAACAACAGTGAAATGTGCTTTTCTGAAATAACACACAGTACAAAAAGTGGCTCTTAATTACAGGTGTGTTGTCCAAGATCCACATATTTGTGACCGTTGTATATTATGTTAAAATTAAAATATACAGCTCCAGGGGAACCACCTGTTGAATATTTTTCTGCTTAAAGAATATCTATAGAGAAAGAAGCCTTGAAAGTTTTGCTTTTTTCATATCAGAGCCATCAGAAACTCAGTGTTTAACACATATTTTATAGTTTTATACCACTGCTTTACATTTGTCATATAAAACAAATTATTCCACTTTATACTGCTGCAGTTGATGTAAGAGTCTGTTCTAGAAAACACATTTAAGCAGCTAATATGCTGTTACACTGGGAGTCATTGAGAGCTGGCCAAACTTCCTCCAGTTTTTCTTTCCTTTTTTGGGTTGTTTTGTTGTTGGTGTGTGTTCGTGGTTTTAGGTTTTGTTTGTTTTTGTGGGTTTTGGTTGTGGTTTTTTTTTTTTTTATTTTTGGAGGTTTTGCTTATTTTGGGGGTTTTTGCTTGATTGTTTTTGTTGTGTTTTTTTTGTTTGGTTTGGTTTTTTGTTTGTTTTTTTTGTTTAAGAAAAATGCAAGAAAGTTTTAGGGTTTATTTTTTAGGAGCTTGGACAAGGTATTTTTTTACATAGAGAATCTGTTTTCATCAAACTTTATTCTCTGTCCTGTTTGGAAACTGCCTTTATTTGCAAGCCTTGAAAACAGTTCTCCAGCTCTATACATAGTGAGGCTATACTATACTATATATATACTATACATAGTGAGGCAGCCTCTGGCAAGATGAAGTCCTGGTGTCAGCTGGATGACACTTTAATAGAAACAGTAACAAACAGCACAGTGAAATCTCATCCCAATTCTAGGTCTCTCTTGCCTTTTTCTTCTGATTCCATTCTTTTTATCCAGACTATGTAACTCACTTTGGTCTTAAATGATGAAGGCCTTCTGGAGGATTGTCACTAAGCTTTCCCTTGCTACTGGATTAAGGGCACACTCAGATACATTTTTTTTTCTTGTAGCACTAAGTGTCCTGTCACTTTTAATTCAAGCTGACCTACTGCAAGAGCGTTAGTTCAAAACCAGTTTGGTGTGAGTGAACACTTTACATTGTCTTTGGCAGGCATTTCATTGTAAGTACAATGCAACATTCACCACTACAGAAACAAACAAATCACAATCTTTAGGCACCATGGCTACTTCGTGTAACAGAAGGAACTTTCAGAAGGACAGAAAGGTTTCATGACCTGGAAGTGGCACTACAGAAAGGGCATTAGCAGAGTGAAGAAAGTTTAATGGAAAATATGGCAGCTCAGGATTAAAGGGCAGGCAAAGGTGAAACTATTTCAATGCAAGCTACTGCTTTCTGTTCATCAGATTTTGACTAGGCAAGCCTGAACTCTTTGCAAATACCTGTTGTTCCTTGGGCAGAAAAAATACATTAACTTCCTTTTCCAATAATTTTTTCCCTCACACACGGGTGAAAATACGTGGCTTTTTTCTTTGTTCCTGGAGTAAAAAAATATATTTCCTCAGCAATTGCCTCTGGACTGCTGGTTTTTTTTCAGCTGCATCCAGGGTTATTGCCAGGGTTCTTTTTACCTCTGAGAAAATTGCAATGATTCCAAAGTGTGTGATGCCCCCACAGAAGACATTAAGTAACTAATTAATAACCAATATTAATGGAATATAAGCAAACTAGGAAAGGAAATTTATGAGTAGGTCTCTCACTAAATGGAAAGTCTTAAAGCAGAAATTCTCCCCTGCTTCATTGCTTGTTTTGTGTAGTTGTTCGCGAATCCTCACTTCCACTCCTCTGCTGGCCAGTTCCTCTCTATTGAACGTCAGTGTCTTTCTTCCTGTGGTGCTACTGAAATGTGCTTTCCTACCTCCAGCTTGAGCCCTCTCTGCATGTCTCTCAAGTTTCCTTCCCAAAAGAAATCCTTCTCTTCATAATGTGAAGTTAGATAGGAGTGTCGGATGTGTTTCATCCTCTACAGACTATTCTTATCCTTTCTGCTTGCCAGAAAAAAAGTTTCACGGGGGAATATTTGACACTATACTACTTAACTGCCAGCTGTTACTGCAGCTCTTTAGTGGGCCCAACGACAGAACCCATTTTTCACCCCCAGCACAATTTCCCTGGCCCAGCCACCCGAGGAGAGGTGTGAGGCTGTGCCTGTGACTTCCTGCTGCTCCCTTCTCCCACGGGGAGGGAGAAGACTCCAGTCGCCAGGGATGTCAATCAAGTGTTAAATTCGCAATAGCAAAGCATTCTTTTAAGCCAGACTTCTATTTAATAACACTTACTCCTTGCTCAAAATTGTAGACAAACCTGTCCATAATCAGATAACACAAAAAAGACAGTGACAGATGGCTGGTGACGTGTGCACCTGCCCCCTTTCCCCATCCGTGGCCAGCTCCCTGTGGTCTGCAAGTGTCTGCGCGAGGCAGCCTCCGCACACTTCACACTCCCACGCAGGCTGTGTGTGTGTGTCAGCAGTGAATGCAGTCTGCTGGATGAAGCACAAAAGCCATTATCAGGAGTTTGGGTGCTATTCTTGGCCGCACAGAGCATTCACAGGTGTTGAACAACTTGACAGGTGGCAGTTGCATAACTTTGGAGACAATTTTTGGTAACGCCACTGAAAATCTGTATTTTAACTTCTTTTCTGGGTTGCTGAATAAAGAAGGTTCTGCCATAGAATTACCTTTGACAGCATTGCCATAACTATACTAAAATTACTGAAATAAATAAAAATCTGTAAATTTTTTCTTCACTTTCAAAAATTAGAAAACATACTGATGTTTTCAAGGAATCATAACTCCTGATGGTACAACACCGAAGAATAAAGCCTGATGCTTACAAATCGTGTCAGGCAGTCCATCTGACTTGTTCAAGTAGCCATGTCAGACAAGTACTGCATTTGAGATAGTCAGGTTGTTAACTGGCAATAAATAGAAACACACTATTTAAATCACTTTTGATTAATGCAAGCCCAGATAAATCTGATTTGGCAGATTTATTAGCACCCAATATTGTACTGTGACCAAAGAATGATTAGCCAGGACTCTCAACAGGCTGAAGATATATAATCTGACATGCCAGCCTTTTTCTGCGACTATCAGTAGATGATTTTAGGTATATATGTGTTTTTTAAGTGCTTGTGTAAATTTTTAGACTGATATCCCTAAAATACGAAACTTTAAAACTGAGTGCAGACTGAGTCTTTTTTTATAATGCTGTATTGTACCTTAAACAAGGCTAGTGGGCTTATTGCTAAGAGCAGGACAGGAGTGACTTGGTACTTATTCACCAAGGAGAGAGCTTCAAAATCTGCTGGGATATTTTTTTGCGATATCCAAGGTATGACAATATTTGTGTTGTGTTTCACATATTTGGTGTGTTTATGCTGAGAACAGAAGTTGTCTTTTTTAAAATATCAAATACAATCTTTTCATGCTGCACACCTCTATTTGCTTTATGTTCTAATTCATCCAGAATAATCAGATATCCATATCAGAATATTTTAGTGAAAACACTAGGGGAAAAAAGAACAAAGCAACTTCTCCAAAGGTAGAGAAGAGAGAACTTGAGAAATTTCCTCCCCTTACACCCCTGCCTTGTTCCCTTGCATAGGGAATCAGTGTAGAGCTTGCTTCAAATTGAGATAAGCTTTGCAAATTCACATTTGGCCAATAGCCTGACCCAAGAAAGTATAAATTAGCTGAGATATATTCAGAGTATTCTGAGGAAACAGAAATTTGACTGTCTGCAGAAACGGAGAGCAAAGGAGAGGCAAGACTAAAAAGCAGCTGACAAAAGAGCCTTGGAATTTTCAGTGAGAATCTAAATTTTGTGAGCCATCCTCAAACCTAAGAAACGTGTTACACAGCCATAAGTAACACGACTGCTGCTGAGTTCTTGACAGAGCTGTAATAGAAAGTGAAACGTAGCAGGGACAGAGGGCATAGTGGTTATTTTCTTTCTTTATTTCCAGCTTTCCTAAATTCTTATTAGGAAATTAATAAACACATATGGTTTGCAGAACAAATTCAGGCACTAGGAACTTCCTAGAGTAGTTTTTTGTTATTACTAATGGTAATTATGCCTACAGGTGAAGTAACAGCTGAGTGACTCAAGGTACCCTGCTGTTTAATTTAATCCAAGGGGTTGTTAATCCTTAACAAGACCTATAGACAAAGGACAAAGATCATTTCCCCTATGACTGGGTGATGAAGAATACAAATACTTTATTTCCTAACACCAAATATACACTTAAATTTCATGAGGAGAGAAAGACGAAAGAGAACCAATAAGGACATTTGAAGGCAGGTTGATTTTTTTTCCTGAAATTTTGTGGCATGTTATTAAATCACTGCCATAATCTAGAGGACTCATAGATGTTACAAATTAGTCAAGACACTTACACACAGTAGAACAGATAATACACATCAGGATGAGGCAAAACGCCATCTACCAACACTAAATCCTAGGAAGACGGGCTGAGAATTTTTTATTTCTGCTGTTCCAAAGCCTGAAGCTTGCAGAATAAACTCTTGCAGAACTTGGGAAACAGAAGCAGCAGGAGAGATTTCCTCCTCTTTGGTGTATTCTGTCTTCATTGATGCCCAAAGTATTGGAAATTTGAGACTAGACAATAATTTAAGAAGTTAGACCAAATGTGGAATTTAGTAAAGGTCTGGTAGATTTCAAGCCCCTCTTGAGTACTGGTGCTCCTGAAAACAAGAATATAGAAACCCTGTCTTATTGATAAGACAACTGAGTGTTATGACTGGATTCCTCAACTCATGAAAATATCAAGAGGTAATGCATCAGCTCCACTGTCAGAACAAGAGTTGCAATCCTCCTGCCCATAACTTTCTCTTCACTGTTTGATTTCCACAGCTCTTGAGTTAAGGTTAACAAAGAAAATAAAAGGATTGAGACAAACAGAACCAGTCCTCAGCCTGTCTTTTGCAGTGAGCAACAGATCTCAGTATCCTCACATGCCCCAGAAATCTCCTGAGATGACTCACACCTCTCTTGGCTTTAGGGGAGCCTGGGGAGCTCTTCACTCTCTGGCAGCATGGGCCATCTCCCAGTTGTCATAACACCGGATGTTTTAGCCGTGAGGGAGGGGTTACATTTTTCATGTGTAGTCTGCAAAATAAACCCACTGACTCGGTGCTTGATTGCCGAACAGCTCGGGAGCCACATGGCTCTGTTTCCCTCACCAGCAAAACTTGAGCTCACCAGGGCTCCAACCCCAGCTCCATCCATGTCCTTGGGCAGAGGCATGACACAAAGGGAAAGGTTGTGATGTGCCTACAGTCACACAGCAGGTGAGTGGCTAACACAAGAGTAATTTTCTACTCAAGCTATCCTTCTTTCAGAGTCCAGTCCAATCCAGAAAGTCAATGAATTAACGAGTGTGGCAAACTTTCACTTAAGAAACAGTATCTGCAGGAATTTCTGTTCTATGAAAAGCTAATTAAGGTGAAACATACCACACTCTATGTAGGAAGACTTGTTAAGTCATTAAGTCTTTGGAGGAGCAGGATTGGTTTTCACAGGCCTCTTGAGTTATTTTGCTCAAACTACTTTCACAAGTCACAAGTTTTCAGAAGTTCCTTTGCAGGATATTTCATTCTTCCTTTTGAAAACTCCAACCTGCCTTTTGGCTTAAATGTATCTCTTGAGTTTTATGTCCTCATGTCTCTTAATCATGCTTGGTTACACTTTCATTCCTGGATGTTTCTGCACTTCAAATATTTTTATTCTATGATAACATCATTTCTCGTTCATTATCACCCAGCAATACATTGGATAATTAAGTCATGACAATATTTTGTCTGAGTTCTTCCATTCCACTCCCAGGATTTGCTGCTTCCTACTAAACTCCTTCCAATTTGTTGCTCTCAAAAGACCAAAATGGATTCAGCAGGCCAACACACTCAATGTACAATATGCTACTGATCTATCACATTTTCCTTTCTATACCCCTTCTATTTTAACATACTTCTGAAAATAAGATCCCTTTTTGGCATTTCAGTAAAATAACCAGTTGCGTTTAGCAGCCAGTCCAATCCTTTTCACACAACACATTGTTGAGCTCCCAAGAGACATAAAGGAAAGTGCCCCTGCATGCCCAGAGATAAAACTGAGCTCTTTTGAAAAGTCAGTGCCCCACTACAGCAGTATTTGAAACAAACTGAGATCTGCCACCTTCACTTTGAGAACAAAGATGGGAGATGATCTTAAAGTACCATGAGAAACCCGTCAGTGAAGCCTGGAGCACAAAGGAAGCCTGGATATACTGCACTTTCGGAGCTGGGTGGGAATAAAACTGAACGTGATGGCCAGGATGGGCCAGGAGATTTGGGAGCATCGCCCCTTCTCCCTTCCCACGCAGTAAGAGCTCCCCCACCTGGGCCTGCTCCTGCCCACTACCTTGGGCTGCAGGGCTGCTCCCAGTTCTTCCCAAAGAGGGGAATGGGGGGATTTCTACTGGGGCACATCATTCCCTCCTGGCACAAAGTCAAACTTTGATGCCACAGAAGCTTAATGCACTGGAAAAAATGGTGTGTGCTGCATTTCTGCAGAGACAAAATGTGTACTTTTGAAAAAGTGTTCAGCCAACATTTATAAGCAAGCTGTTTAACATAAGTTCTGCTAGATGAGTGACACTTGGAAAAGGCTAAATGAGGAGAAAATCACTTTCATGGCATACTCCCTACTTATGCCTTTTTTGTGGGGACAGAGTGAATGTCCCAAGCACGTCCTCGACCATGGCAGCAAGCACCAGAAGTCACAGCATCACTGTCTGGAGACGTGATGGGGACCCACATATTGTCACCAGCCTCAGGCCCCAGAGACAGCCTGAGAGGAATCCTTCCTCAGCCCTGGCCTGAGACAGGACACCAGTCCCATGAAACTCTCAAGAGCATCACCACACAAATAAAGGGGTGCAGATTTTACTCTCTCCAGCACCTTCATGACAAGTTGCCTGGGTTGGGTCCTGCTGCAGCCAGCTGCATTTCAGCAGTATCCAAAACAAAGCTTTCCCTAAGTGCTTGCGGTGGCTCGAGTCTGCTTGTCCTTTATCATGATTCTTTTGAAACACCGGTATTTTCCAAAGGAAAAGAAAACATCCTGTGCTATGTGGAATTTTCCATGGTTACACTTTGCCCAGAGGTGACTTGTCCCTCCAAGGAAACTTTCAGCATTATGTAATATATTTTTTATTATTATTCTGTTATTTGTATCTACAGAGGCAGGCAGATAAATGAAGAGACAAATAAATGAAAGAATAGCCTGAGATTTTTATCAGTGCAAGGATGACTCAATGATCAGGACAAGTGCTCTGGAAAGTTTTAGACTTTTGTTAATTGAAGATTGCTGAAATTCCAGAATAACCAGGGGGTCATCCTTCAATCTTTCTCACAGACAAAAAATGTAATTTAAGAGAGGGGTGTGACTGGAAATACCTAAAGGAATGCCATGTTTAATTTTGAGATCCTGTTAAACTGTGCTTTTATAAAGAGCTAAACTATCAAGTAAGCATTTGAGGATTTTTTTTGTCAACATTTAGAAAAGTGCATAAATATTATTAGTTTAAAAAATTTGAATCCCACTGTTAATGTGTAAATATACTATTTAGCTGTAACCATTGTTATGTGGATTGCCACTTTTCTGAATTTTTGAACCCTAAGGAGCATGCAACTTTTTTGAAAGTGTGTTGATTCCTTCTAGAAGCAGTTCTAAACCCACTTTCCTTAATATTCTGAAATATAAATATTGGGCATCAAGTATATTTTGGTGTTATTGTAAAATTCTTGCACACACAAGCTGTGATAGTATAACTTCCAAACAATATGATTACTCACACTGAACCTACATGCACACACAGCTTGAAGAAGAGCTGGGGGCCTGGTTCATCAAGATGAGCAAGACCATCCTGTCATAAATGTATTTTTATTGTGAGGTGATTTCTGTGTGAGCAATTTAATTACTTGCTTGAGCCATAAAATTCCCACAACAGTAAAACCTGTCCAACTTACCCATTTCTCACTTGATTAACCTGATGAAACTCAAGACACTTGTTTCAAACGAACCTATTTTTATAGAGTGATTATCAGAGAATTTGACACTTTGCCACCATTTTGGCAGCATATTGCCAAGATATAAGACAACCCCCTCCCAAAATGCCTTTCATTCTGTTTGACTGATACATTTGCCTGGAGCTATTATCAGGAAGAATGCACAATGCCTTGTCAAAAGGCAGAATAATTTTTCTTAAAAAGAGATGTGATCTCATGGGGGAGGAAAGAGAAGAAAAGTACACTCATCATCTATACGCAGGGTCTATGAGGCTAAATGCTTTTGTAATTGATCTACTTGGGTTAGGGAATAAGGAGATACATATAAGCCTTTGCATGTCTGTGCTTTGCTAATCTGTACTGTGTTTCTTCTGGGACACAGATGAAAAGCTAAGTTCAAGGGTCTATCCTAAATTAATCTTTTACTTTTATTATTGCATATGCCCATAAGTTGTAATACCCAAGGTGCCAAAGGTCTGTAAGCATCTTCCAAAGCATTGCATTACACCCTAATGAGGAGAAAGTTGCTCAAAACCAGGAAAGAGCTGTTGTTTCATCTTTGTTTCTTGAAAAATAGTACAAGCCTTGTGGCGTGAGATTTAGAGCATCAACCCATCTGCTCTGGTGGTTCAATTCACTCACCTATTGAGACCGAATTCTTAGTTAAGGGAATTTAAAATAAAATTAACCTCCTGCTTCTCTGGTGTGCCATCTGGGGATCACTTTTCTTCTCTGCAGTTGGGGAGAACTCATTATGCCAGTTATCCTTCAGGGCTTGCTCTGTGCTGCAAGTAGCACTGGAGTGACAGGGAGACATTTGCACAAGCCTTTCAGTGATGCTGTCCCAGCAGCAAATTTGCTGCAAGTAGGAGGCTTTCTGAATTACAATGGAGTAGCAGTTTATGACACTATATTAAGAATTCAAAGTAAACTCCTTAATAAAAAAAAAATATTCCTTATTTATACTCCAGCTGTTGATTATCTCCAAGCCTGGTAGCAGCAGGTACTACTTACCAGAATCTTGAAGAATTCATGACAAAAGAGAACATAACAAGAAAACCAGGCCCAAAATGAGACACTGCACTTCACTCCTCCACAGGCAGGTACCCTAACACAACCTGTTGATTCCTACTTCTGGTATGCAGCGGTCACATCTGACTTTTCTCAATCCAGATTCAGCTTTCCTGACAGACTAGTGACATGTGGGGAGANTTTATACCAGATGACTCCTAAGGTCACATGAGCACAATTCAAGCATCATCCTTGAAACTAGCCTGAAGAGGTTGTAGACACTTACTTGAAAGCCCTCAACCTACAGGGATTTAATTATTCAGTAGTTTCTATCCTACCTTTGCTCTAAGTCAGTGGAGAGCTGTAACATTGATCCAAAACATATCTGGGAACAATCTGGTCTTTGATCAGCTTCTGCTTTCTTCACACCTTTAGCCAGTCAGCTGTCATACATTTGAGATGCCAACACATAAATATCACTTCCTAGCTGCAGTGGGTAGATATTCCTATCCTAGTTCAAATAGCTGCATCATATAAAAATACAAAATGTTTTTGTTTTGGTTTTGGTTTCTGAAGTGGAAATATCCATTTCCCAGAGAGTGAGTGCAGTGCGAGGCTGTTTTCTTCCTGAGTTAAGGGGACAAGGGAAAGTGTCTGCAGATCCATGGCAAACACAGATATTTTTCAGTGGCCTTTTATCAGTCTGGCATCAGTCTCTTTATGCTCCCTCAGTCAGCTTTACTGCTTATGTAGCACCACCTCACCTGTTGCTTACCTAATACCCTCCTGTTAG
>VYZR01036354.1:10848-30040 GCA_013400675.1 Oxylabes madagascariensis
CCAGCCAGAGATTCTTTAAGAGACACACACTCTGCACATACCATTTCAGGGTCACTCCAAGGACACTGCATTCAGAAAACATGTCCAAAGGAACCAAGGAACAATGCAAAACCAAATGTAAGAAACTAAAGCCCCAGGACACAGCTGGGAAATAGACACACTGCTGGACGCTAATCTCAATTCTGTAATAAAGTTTGGAATTTCCTTCAGGAAAGTGCTGCAATGTGCAGGACAGGTCAAGTCACCAGTTGGTGGAGAGGCAAAGAACTGAAGAGCAATCTTGTAAGGCTGAGGAAGAGGCACAAAGGGTGCAATCTCTCCACTGAAATTGACAGAGAGAACAAATTCTGCCTCCCGAACTCCAGACACACTGAAGTACTTACTCTGCCAGAGGATAACGGACCTGACTGTAAAGGATATAACGATCATTCATTGGAGATGCTGACTGCAATGATCATTTAGAAATATCAGCTTTGCAGTCACTGGTCACAGTGCACATGCAGCATATTTCTTCAAGGAAATTAATTTTTAGAAACAGAAAAAAAATCAAGGTTAGACACTCCATTTTTTTGAGCTAGCACAAAAACTCTGAAAATTCATAATTGCATTTTGAAGTACAAAGAAGGGTCTGTACCTTAAATCTAAACAGTACCCAGCAAAATCACTGAGCCTCTACCCTGAGCTTGCCTATATGGCGATATTCAGATCAATTAATGGTAAATGACTGACACTGAAGCAGGGCTGCTCTGGGGTTTTTGTAATTGCAACCTTCTCTAGAATTTCTCTCTTCCTGACGCATTCTTTTGCCCTTTGTAGTACTTCCACAGAGACAGACTAACCAAGCACCTTTAATCTACGCAGCAGCTCAGCTTCTCTGCTAATGGATGGAAGAATGCGTGTAATTAATGGGGCAGGTGCAAAGAGCCCCCCAGCTAGAAGGCAATCTAAGGTAGGTAGCTTTGCCCTGATAACCACTTGCAAGAGGGTTCTCTTTTAGCATTATAATGTCATGTTTTGATACACATTTTGAATTAAAAGAACTCTTTGGATTTTATTAACCTTTCATGATCCACAAACCTTTCCATGATCCTCTTGAGGTAGTCAGAGAAACAGCCAAGTGTGTCAGCACTTGCACATGCTGCAAGATAAAGCAACCGTACACTGCTGAGCTGTTGGGACTGGAGACAATTCCCAGACTTCCTTTGAACATTTTCACATCGATAATTAAATCTTTCTTCCTTTTTTTTTTTTTTAATCTTTCCAACTTATCTGTGAGAGGCATCAGCAAATATAGAAAATGCATTACATAAATAGCAGTTTCACACAACAAACCCCAGACTGAAGACTTTTTGTCTTTCAATTATGACAAAAGTTTTTAATCTGTGACTAAACGCTCATTAAAAGTAACTTAAAAGTCAGTAGTGTTCCTTTACAATAATTTATTTTACATTAATCATCCTACCTCTAGCTACAAATACATATTCTGCAAATTCATGTCATGCAGTTCATAAACCTGTCTGCCTCAGTTTGCACACAAGAAAAATTAAATTGTACAAATGTCACTGCTCTGTTACCATTTGGAGTGGCAGATGTCCAACTGCCAGCTGTACAAGTACTGAATATGAAGCACTAATTACAGAGTAATCAAATGCTTTGTTAAACCATATTTAAGAATTTTATTGTCGCTTAATAACTACACACATATTAGTAGATAAACACACATGTGGTCCATTAGCACAGCATCTGCCAGGTTTTAAGCATATCCATAACATGATGGATAAATAAGAATTGATGATTGGAGAAAATAACTTTCCAAGAGCCTTTGACCCCATCTTTCAACGAAGGCTGGTGGGAAAACTGAAAATTAAGCTGTCATGAGATAAAAGGTAGAGTTGCATCATGGATGAAAGATAAAAAAAAACAAGGAAGAATTAAAAATAGTATATAAATCATTAGTGGTGGCACAATGCATCAAAACAGCGTGACAAGACTATCTTTAGGCTTAAGCCAAGAATGTACTTTTACAGCCTAGGAAAGGAAATAAATTAATGCAACAGTATTTGCCACTGATTCAAAATCAAATAGAAAGAAATAAAAAAACATAACAGCAGAGACCATCTGGCTTATGATTTTGCTTCTGCTATATTATTCTTTGGAGAAAGGAACCCCTCTTTCAACTTTTTGTCTGCAGCACAAAAAGCAAGCTAGAAGTGTTCATCCTAAAATGCACCGCACAGCTGAGCACTGTTCTGCACACTCCACTTGACTTTACACTCACCATCAATCAGTTTAATGCTTCCTTTACGTTTTGTTTGCAGTGTCCCCTCAGTTGAGGGAGCGCCCTCAAGAAGCCAGATAAATTTCCTCGGGAAAGGTGTGATGTGGTGTCCTCCAATGAGGTCATTAAATTTACACACTCAAATCCCTTTCAGTCTCAAAGTCTACAGGCCTGTGACATTGTCTGCTGTTAAACCACTCTTTAGAACTCATCTGTGTCATGTCATCTTTAAATCGCTCCATCTCAGCCAGGCAGTTGGGTGGATCACACCCAATTAAACCTGATGATGCTTCCTTCATCTGCCACTTTATCACTGAAAGAACAGGCAGAGCTCTTGAAGGCAGACAGTTGGCTTTATTTTAGTTTTCTTACTCTCACATAGAGAGTACCTAGCCCAACAGTCCCTGGCTGCTTTCCAAAGCCTCTGGCAAAAAAGGCAAAATGCAACAGGACCCATGAGGAACAAGTGACAATCCATACGTGGCAGTACAAATTCAACTTCAATGACATTATTCTAAGTTCAAGTCAATTTTGCACGTTTTTATGTTTTAAAGTGATCCCTACGGAAAACAGAGATCTGTGCATCTTTGGCGGCTGCCTTCTCGAGCAATGCCTAAAAAAGAAACAACAGTATTTTTGTGTCACTGTTCACAATGTAGAAAATGCTTGGACTGCATTCCATGCCATCCAAGATGTGGGATAATGAGATATTTCACATTGAACAACACAAGTAACAGTAATCTTATCTCTATCTCTTGTCTGAGGCAGAAATCAGAAGGCTTTAAGGAAGTGGAACAAAAATAGCTAGAAACATGGGCATATTCTCATGACATGGGTGGGTTTTTTTCCTAAATAAGAGTCCCATAAGGAAATCCCAGTTACAAGAAGTCACTTACCAGATCTCTAATGAAAACAAAAACCAATGGATTTAACTGTGGTAATGATAATAATAATAATAATAGTAATAAAAAAAATATTTTCTTATACGAAGATATCAGAGCATGCTGAGACAAGACCAGAAGCCAAGAAAGAAACAATTTCACCAGTTCCTTGAGAAGCCTGAAGCAATGTTCTAGATGCTTGCTGCTGTAAATGCCAGCGAAAGGATAAACTATCTCTAAACCAGTCATGTTGTAGATGATGCATATTGCTCGTTGACAATGATAGCTCAAAGCAACATAACTGGAAACATGACTCAAGTTTGATCCAAACTGGAACACAGCATTCTGTTGATAACAACAACAAATTCGCCCCCGTGATTCTCCTGACTGAGAATTATAAGTCCTCATGTACCACTCAGGGCTCTTTTGAATGTAAAATATTTGTTTGAATTTGTACGACTCTACATGTTTTCTGCAGAGGGAATATGTGAAGATTAGTTATATTCACTCATCATATTCTACAAGAGAAACTCTTCTTACAGGGATGACTGAATGCAAGAAGGGTAAGGCTCCTGTCATAGACATTCACATCAAAACAGACCCCCAAAACTCAATGCTACGTGGGCTAAACTGGCCTGAAACATCAACCCTGCTAAAATAAGGAGTAAGCTGTAACATTTGAGTGATAAGTGTTAAAAACCAGAACTTGGATTTGCCGTTTTTCTATTTGCTTATGTGGGAGGATGGTAGGTTTATCCTTTACTATTTTTCTTAATCAAGTGTACAAAAGTTTGGATAATTCAGCTTTCAAGCACTGGGTCCTGGAAAGGTTTCGTTTTAAAGAAGGAAGAAAATATCATGTCTATTACTTGCCCTCCAGCTCACAGGAGTCAATCAATGAGAAACCCTGGAAAAGGAATTGCTACACCATACAATAGGTTTGATCAGTGAGGGATATAAGACTCATTTTAAAGCTTAACAGAGTTAAGCTTGCAAAACAATTCTTTTCAACTGGCTTTCCATTTCAATTGGTTTAATATTCTAAAGACAGATGTAGAGCAGTTAGTCATCCACCTCCACAGGGGAGAAAAACTGACTAGGTGCAGACTCAGAAAGGCAAGAAAAAGCACTTTTTGTTATTAAAAAACCAAACTTTTGAATACATGTCATTGTGTTTGGGATACATCAAGGGAATGCAAATATAAAGTGCTACACCACTGCCTTACCTCACTTCCACATCTCTCACTACATACAATTGATAAGCTGCCATCATTTACACTAGTTCTTTAAGGAGTGAATGGCAAGGAACTGCATGTGGGCTTTTGGAACACAACGCAGCAATTTTGTACTAAAAGTAGCACATTAAAACCAAATTGCTAAATGGCACAAAAATGTAATTTGCACAACAAGCATTCGGTTTGGTTCTTCAGTCTGCAACCTATTTGGTTTGGACCTGCCAGTATTCTTCAATCTTTGGGCCTCCAAAGTTTCTTATAAATTATTAATAACAAACACTTAATTCAAAAATTTTTACATACAATCAGCTTTACCTGAGTGGTACCAAGTCAGAAACTGATTTTCACTCTTCTGTAAGGTAAAACTTCAAATAATATCCCCACAACATTTATTGCCTCAGATCCTGAAAGCACTGTTACAGAACCACAGCTGAAGGAAATCTAGCCCATCTTGGCATATGGACTGAAATTAGCTGCTGTTAAGCTAACCCTACACCACAGCAGGCTTACTTACTGTTTTGCATTTTAAACTTCAACCATTTAAATGCTTTATGTTACAGCACAGCCCTTATATACAGTTTTTTTCAGTGCAACTGACAGACGAACAAATCGTGGTCCCAAACACCAAAACTATAAGGAGGGACCAGACCTTGTATAATTACTCCCTTTTTCTTCAGAACACAAGACTTTCTGCCTCCCATTACTCTCATCCTCCTCTTCCTTCTCCTGAATAATCCAAAAGTAGACAAAAAGTATCAGTTAACAAGGTCAACAATGCAGAGAATATTTAAAAAATTTACATGCTAGTCAAATTTATTTTTACATTAGTGAAACAACAGAACTTCCTCTTCCCTATGAGAATTATCTCACAAATTATGCTTGACAACAAGGAAGACACAAAAATACACACTCTGCAAAAGCCTCATTCTATTTAAACTTCTAAGTTTGTCCCTTTTTAAGAGTATTTAATTTTGTTTCCTTTTCAGCCAGCCTGCCCTTTTCTCAGTCATAAATCTACACACCAACTTCCTTTCTCCTCTGAGCTTCTAAGCTGCTTATCCTGCCGTTGTTCATTTCAGATCCTGCTCTCCTTCCTATTCCTACAGTCTGAAGCCTCTTTCACAATTATTCTCACTCCCAACGATCCTCACCCATGTCAGTGCTTGCAACCAGGAGTCACAGCTTGGCATGGATACCCAGAGCCCTCCATCTTCTGCATGCCAAGCTCTCCCAAACCGCTGCAGAAGCATCCCAGCTACGTGAAAGGCCTCTGCAGCTTGCCCACTTCAAGCACTTCAGGTCACTTGAGCACCCAGGGCCCTAACACTTCAAAGGCAGCCACCTACTTTATACATGTGAAAGTTTTTTGTAGTACAGGGCGTCTACCAGGCAGCAGCACATAATTATAACTACTACACCCTTTAAAGCCATTGCCCAGGATACAAAAATATTTAGTTTTTCAACAAAATCTCAGTGACATAGGGCTTGATCTTTTATCACCTGCAAGACACTCCTTTCTCAAGCGCCTGATGGATGACCCTGTACTTGAAACCCCTTCTTTCTTTCCCTAAAACATGCTAAATCCCGACTGTTCCTGAATAACGGAGTTTCGATGTCAAACCAATGGCCTGCTCTCTTGCCAGTGCTCTGAGCTATCCTTAAAAACAGCCACGGGCAAGAGAGCGACCCTTCAAGCCTCGCTTAACTCCCACCACCTGCAGCAGAGCCACCGGACTGGGGATGGTCATCACACCATCATCACCACAGGCACCACAGCTGGGTGAAGGGGTCTTCCCTGGATGGAGAGGTATCTTGCACAGGAAGATATCTTTTCTCTCCCTGAGCAGTTTCATTTGGTTTGACCGTCCGGGCTGGGCAGATGGTCCCACCTCAAGGGGAGCAGAGCAGCACACCCGTGCGGCTTCACGGCGTGGCACCCCGAGCACGACTCCAGCGAAATCCCCTCTCTTCACCCGTGCCCGTGGGGCCACACAGCCACCCCGGCCCCCGGGATAACCCCCAGGACCCACCTCACGGGCCACCGCATCCCAGCCACCCCCGCTGACATCCCTATGGACACGGGCCGAAGGGACACGCTTGGGATGGGGGCCCAAACAACGCGCTGGAGAGAGAGGGGCTGCACCACCCCGTGCTTCCGACACGGATTCGTGGGGGGAGGCGGTAGAAAACACCCATTTTCCACCCACCGGGGCTGGCTGAGGGGCAGCGGAACCGCCACTCCGCAGGAAAGAGGGGCCAAGGAGGAGGAGGGATTCCCCCGCCGCGGGGAGAGAGCACGAAGGGCTGCGGGGAGGGAGAAGGAGGCGGCGGTGGGACGCGGCCCCCGGGGCCGGGGCAGGAACCGGGGCCGGGGCAGGAACCGGGGCCGGAGCGGCCACTCACAGAACTCGGCGATGTAGTAGGAGACGGCGTAGTTCTCCTCGCACCACTCCAGGGTGGAGGTCGGCGGACCCCAGTAACCCTCCCGGTCGGCGGCCGGAGCCATTGCGGCGCCCGCTCCAGGCCAGCGCGGAGCCGGGGCACTGGGGAAGCGGAGGGAGAAGGGCTCCGGGCCCGGAGCGCAGCGGCGGCGGGGCGGGCGGGGCCGGCGCCGGGCCCGCCCCGCGGGGAGGAGCCGCGGTCGCCATGGGGACGGGCTGCGGCCTGTGGGACGGAGCAAACGGGGACGGAGAAACAGGCTGTGGTGAAAGACGTGGACATGGGGACAGTCTGTGGGGAAACACCGGCGCGGGGCATGCTTGGCTCTGAGGGAACCCGCGCGATGCGGCTGTGAAGATGATGCGGGACGTGCAACATCGCGGCGCTCTCCTCAGCCGCGTTTCAAGCCGGTCTGGGGGCAGCGAGGAGGTTTCCTCCCTCACCTTTCCACTCTGGTTTTCCTTATAGACTTCATGAAGTGTTTGTAAGGCGAGCGAGGCAGCGTGCTGCCTTCGTGTTGAAACACAGCTTCACAGCATCGCAGAATGATTTGGGTTGGAAGGGACCTTAAGGACCATCCACTTCCAACCAGCTGCCATGGACAGGAACACCTTTCACTAGACCCGGTTGCTCAAAGCCCCATCCAACCTGGCCTTGAACACTGCCAGGGATGGGGCAGCCACATCTTCTCTGGGCAGCCTGTGCCAGTGCCTCACCGCCCTCACAGGGAAGAATTTCCTCCTGAAGGCAATGAAGAGGCAAGTGTTCCTCATACTCGTGGGCTGGGAGAAGGAAGGAGTATTTTTATAGCATTGCCTGTTAAACGGGGGTTTTCCTCTCCTCTCATGCCTTATTTAGTTTCCTCAGTGCTTACTACGCGTACTATACTTACATCCATAATATGCAAAGTGCTTCTCAAGCAGAGTTGGTATCCAGAGGCAAGTACAATCTAAAAATGGAAAGACTTGAGACACAAGGGAAAAGAATAAAGTGTACCAGCAAAGGCCTGATAATACTGTGTGTTTTGTGTTTCAGAAGGTGATCCAAAGACTTGAGGAGAAGCTTCGGGCAGACCTTGGGGGCTGTACACAGTGCTTACACCCTGCTGGCCAGCAGAATTTATTATACCTGCATATAAACACATGGACTTCTTTTTCCACATCCTATTTCTTCTCACCTTTCCTTCTGTAAGCTGAGAATTGCCAGTCTAAACACAGACCTTTCCTACTGTAAATACTGTTGTTTCAGAATGTATACATCTGTCTCGAAGACTATCTTGCCTTCTGAAGTTCAGTTTGTGTATAATTGCTCATAATTGCTATATTATATGCAGACCTGTCTTCCTATATTTTTCAGACCTAGATTACTTCCACAGTTTTAGACTTTCAAGGCTGGGGTCTGGAAGAGTACCAGACTGATCAAGATGCATAAAACTGGCTGTAAACAATGAGGAGGATTCTGGCCTGCTTGATGCACTTTAGCTTTTCAGACTTTTGAAGGTTCAGTTTATAAAATAAGGAAGCTTGTAGGGCTCTGATTTTTTGTTCTCATGATAAACCATTTTAATATTAGAAATTTTTCTTGACAGAAAAATAATTAAAAATTTGAAATTGCAGTTGTTCAGAAAATAAGGAGAGAACATGAATTAATTTAAATATTAACTAATAGTTAAATATTAAATAATAAATATTTACTCACCAGGAGCAAAAATGGCAAAAACGTGGAAAAATGTGGGCAGTTTTTATAATAGTGAATTATGGTTGGCTTTAAATAAATAAATAATTAAAATAATTGGTGCTTGTTTTTTTTCTCATCATGAGCATGCTGGCCATGAGAAGATTTGCCACTACACTAGAAAAAGAAGTCAGACATGAAACTAGCTTTAAAACTGGACAAGATAAATTAATGAAGGGTTTTATGTGGTAGATACCAATTATGCAGGTTGTCATCCATTCTGATTTCTGCAAAAATACAAGTAAAATTCATAGCTAGACCTTAATTTCAATCACTAGGGAATTTTATTTATTTGGCATGTTTCTGGAGTATTCTCCATCACAATAAGCATTTAATTCTGACTTGTTCTGTGGCTTGGTTCTTTGCTTGTGAACCTGACAAAACTTTCAGTCACTGCACTCAGAAGGATAGTAGTGAAGAGGCAGCCCCAAACTATTATAATAGATGCTTTTTTTCCCCCTGAAAATGTTTTGTAAAGGTAAACTTGACTTCCACAAAACCAACTTTGACTGCTTCAGCTGTAACAAGACTACATATTAAAATCAGTACTTTTCCTCTGTAACCTTGAGCTATGCCTGCTTCAGTCCATTACTGCGCTGGATATAATGTGACAGCCTGAAGTTCTTTGCATCTAAATGTGGTCTGTCTGATTAAAGGATCAAATCTATCTCTGTCCGGGCTTTGGGTTTTCTTTGTCTGATCTGTACAACCTATGGAGGGAATGTCTTGTTTCTGAAATAGCAAAAACCAAACAGAGCTACTGAAATGCTTATTTTCAGTATTACTAAAAATGTGCTTGGCATGCCAATGGAGTAGTTTCCTGTGGCGTCAGGTTGCCTGTGGCAAAGGATCCTCTTTCCATACAGTTTAATGTATCCCTGAAACCTTATGGCTTAACTGATCGGTGGGTAATTGAATCATGTCAGTTTACACCACTAGAGGGATATGTCCTGTCACTTTAGTGTGTGGATCCAGTAGTATTTTTCTTGGGAATGGGAAAGAACTGCTGTTAAAAAATGGCACGTGTTCAGCTCCTTGTGATCAGGTAAATTCAGGGAATGACACCTGAGGAACACTTTTATCTCTCTCTTCTCTTTGCAAACACTTTATCATGGCTTGTGCTGCCATGGTGGTTTTATTTGTGCATAAAATGAGACTCAATAAGCAGATTGTTTAGAACTCGTTATGGAGACATATGTTGGGGAAGATGGTACTTATTCCCTCTCCTCAGTGTATGTGTGTAAAGGGGAAGATAAAATTGATATAAAATCTTGAAGATGTTTTCACTGCTTGGTTCTCATAATGTTAGCATAAAGATATCAGTCACAAAAATAAAACTGAATTTTGTCCTACATATAGCCTGTTCAAATTTTACAGGTAATTATCCCAGAATGGTTTGGGTTGGAAGTGATCTTAACGATCCTCCAGTTCCAACCCCCCATCCCCACCGTAGGCAGGGACACCTTCTAAAAGACCAAGTTGCGCAAAGCCTTGAAAAATTCCAGGGATGGACATCCACAGTTTAACTGGACAACCTGTTCCAGTGCCTCACCACCCTCACATAAAAGAATTTCTTCCTACTATCTAATCTGTGTCTGCCTCCTGCCAGTTCAAAACCATTTCACCTTTTCCTAAGACTCCATGCCCTTGTCAAAAGTTTGTCTCCAGCTCTCTTGGAGCCCTTTTAAGTACTGAAAAGAGCAATAAAGTCTTCCTGGAGCCTTCTCCAGCCTGAACAATCCCAACTCAGCCTGTGTCCACAAAAAGGGTGCTCCAGCCCTCTAAGCATCTTATGACCTTGTCCCTCTTCTAAGGCCTTTTTTTTATTGGGTCATAGCATTTGCACCATCTCAGGTGTGGAATCCTGAGTTGTGACTCTCAGCTCTAAAGTCTTACTTTCCTCAATAAGGTTGATTTCTAAATACTGCAGCTCCAGATGTCATTATTGGCAGCTTTCTTGATTGCCTAGGTTATACTGGTTAAAGGAAAAGGGCATCAACACCTCTAGATTCTGCAAGCCCTATCCTGTAAAACATATAATTTATCCCATTGATGTATATGCAAATATCATGAGTAAGATGCTAAAAGTAGAATTATAAGAGATTGAATCAGACTCTGTAATGTGCCCTGAAGTTTGAGGGCTCTTTATGAGCACTGGTGCCGAGATGATGATAATTACACCTGAAGTATTATCATGGTAAGTTATTGGCACCTGAATGAGTGAAAAAGAGAAGTTGTTTCCTGACATGAAGAAGGATCTGATCCAAGAAACTTTAATGGACTTTAACAGATCTGATTGCCTGCTCATTGCTAGGTAAAGCAGAAATGCCTGTGCTGGAGTTAAATGGAGTCAGGCATTTATAAATTATCATCAAGGGGACTCATGTCCTAGAGCCATATAAATATTCATAATTTCCCCAGTGTAATATGGCTGTTCTTAGTCATATTTTCAAGGCTATTGTTGCATTTTGGCAACTGATTGCTGTGGTGAATGACAGCATCATGGATTGCAGCTCTGTGGATGCTGTGAGCATCCAGCACTGATGGGCTCAGATATGAATACAACCACCTGAATAGCGTTAAAAAGGATTGATGGAAACAGGGGCTCCTGAGTGCAGATATTTAGGGAAGGAGGTGCGACTTGCTAGAGACAGAACATTCTCTCACTCAGAGGATGGTTCTACAGTCAATCCTCAAAGCAGATTTTAGGGAGGTATTTTCTCCTCTCCACCTTTTTTCAGCAAAAGCCTGTTTGCTCAGGTCTATCAAGATGTATCCCAAACCCTTTAAAATCAAAAGCTGAGGCAGGTGATATCATTCACAACAGGCCCTATTTTACCAAAATGAGGATGTTTGCTTTCTTGTAGCAGGGGATTAAGCTGAAGCTTTTCTGCACCTGGTGGTTACTGCTCTGCAAGCACACAGCCTGCGTAGGTGTCTCCAAGCACCTGCAGTTTTCAACCCATTGTACTAGTTTGAACTAAAATTCATGTCACTTCGCACTAATTTTCAGGGTTGAAATTGGTAAGAGAGGATATAAACCTGCTGTTCATCCATTCCCAAGGGAGAAGCACTTGACACAGAGAGAATTGTGGAAGGAGAGCTCTTCTCCACTTATCAGAGCTTAATTCACCCTTGTTTGTGAATCAGAGCCCTTACCAGCTGCAAAATGTCTATGGTAAATGTACAGTGGTTTAAGCTGAAACATCAAATGAAAATCTGTCAAGGGAAGGAGACTTTTCAAAAGCACAAATGGCATGTGCCTCAATCTCATTGACTCTCAAAGGAGTCTGGGAATTGGTTTGCCTTTGTGCTTTGGTATTCTTCTAGTGCTTTAAAATAGCAAAAGCAAATGCCATAACAGTTCATTGTTTGCACTTGTAAACAGCTTTCTCTTTAGGAAAAAAACATAGCAAGCTGTCTTTTCCTGCCTGCTAATTTACACACACAGATCTCAAAATGAGGAGACCCACACAAAGTTTGTAACAATATTTAAGTGTGTTAATTTCTGTTTGAATCCTGCTTTACAGGCTTAGTTCACTTTCTTAAATGCTAGCATCTTGTGTCGTTGGAGATTCTTTCAGAGCAACAGCTGAAGGCCAGGCAGGATGCCCTGGGATCACTGGAACTTGTCTACCTCCAGTGTCATATCCCATATGGTGCTCAGGTGCTTTGTCTCCAAGGGCACTAAATGTCTATGATTTTATGTACTGAATGAAGCTTAGATGTCTGGCTTTTTGGCTGGATGAGGTTAGGTAAGGTCATGAATCCCAGGTCCTTACTCTCTTCTGAAAAAGAACTCTGCTTTGGTTGGAGGTCAATGAAGCTCCTGTTAGGTTTTCTGTACTCACAGCATCCATGGAAGGTGCATATCTAATTGGCTCTTGAACTTGCTTTGACCTCAGATGGCTGGAATTGAGACATTTAAGGAAAGCAATCTCACTTAGAATCATAGAATCATAGAATCATGAAATCATTAAGGTCGGAAAAAACCTCTAGGATCGCTGAGTCCAACTATTGATCTACCACCACCATGCTCACCACTAAACCGTGTCCCCCAGTGCCACATCCATAGGTTTTTTGAACACTTCCAGAGATGGTGATTCCACCACTTCCCTGGGCAGCCTGTTGCTTCTGTATATTATACCATTCATTGGAGTCACCTGTCCTTAGGACAAATTATAAATTCCCTATTTGAAATCTGGGAGGAAAGATATCCTGAAGGATGAGAGCCATGAAACACGGGCTCTCTACAGTTCTTGAACAGGCAGCATTGAGTCCATTTGGGATGCAAAATGACAATAGCAATTTTTGGATGGTGAGAACAGGAGCAATGCTCCTCTCTTTTTGTTCCTATCCTAGCTCCCTTCCCAAGAATGGAGACAAGAAGGAGCATGGAGGAGAACACATCACTAGTTCTCCCTTGCAATCAGCTCCTTTTGGGGAAAAGGAGGGCACTGGCAGCTTGCAGTAAAGGTAAGAATCTATACATAGTATCATGATATTGCTGCGGCACAGAGGTAAGGGAGTTGTTTTCCAGCAAACATGTTTTCAACCCTGCAGGAGATATTTTGGAACGTTCATGATTTATGTGACTTGACAGTGTTCAAAGCCATTGGCTGGATTAGGAAGGAATTTCCTGGTGCAGGCAGGTGGCCATCAATAGCAAGCTTTGGGGTGACATCAGTTTGCTAACCTGTCCTGCCAAGGCTTTTCAAGCTGAGGCCTTCTCCTATCTACATTCATACTGCTAAAGTTTCTGTATCACTGATTTCAAGTGTGAACTCCTGGTGTGTATCTGTCCTTCCCAGTCATACCAATTTGAGTGTATGATCAGAGAATCATAGAATCATAGAATAGTTACGGTTGGAAGGACCTTAAAGATCATCTTGTTCCGACACCCTTGCCATGGACAGGGTCACCTTCCACTAGACCAGGTTTCTCAAAGCCCGCTNGATGCAAAATGACAATAGCAATTTTTGGATGGTGAGAACAGGAGCAATGCTCCTCTCTTTTTGTTCCTATCCTAGCTCCCTTCCCAAGAATGGAGACAAGAAGGAGCATGGAGGAGAACACATCACTAGTTCTCCCTTGCAATCAGCTCCTTTTGGGGAAAAGGAGGGCACTGGCAGCTTGCAGTAAAGGTAAGAATCTATACATAGTATCATGATATTGCTGCGGCACAGAGGTAAGGGAGTTGTTTTCCAGCAAACATGTTTTCAACCCTGCAGGAGATATTTTGGAACGTTCATGATTTATGTGACTTGACAGTGTTCAAAGCCATTGGCTGGATTAGGAAGGAATTTCCTGGTGCAGGCAGGTGGCCATCAATAGCAAGCTTTGGGGTGACATCAGTTTGCTAACCTGTCCTGCCAAGGCTTTTCAAGCTGAGGCCTTCTCCTATCTACATTCATACTGCTAAAGTTTCTGTATCACTGATTTCAAGTGTGAACTCCTGGTGTGTATCTGTCCTTCCCAGTCATACCAATTTGAGTGTATGATCAGAGAATCATAGAATCATAGAATAGTTACGGTTGGAAGGACCTTAAAGATCATCTTGTTCCGACACCCTTGCCATGGACAGGGTCACCTTCCACTAGACCAGGTTTCTCAAAGCCCGCTCCATGCTGGCTTTGAACACTTACGGGGATGGGGCATCCACAGTTTCTCTGGAAAACCTATTCCAGTGCCTTGCCACCCTCGCATTAAAGAATTTCTTCTTACTATCCATTTAAGCCTGCCCTCTTACAGTTTTAAACCATCTCCCCTTGTCCTCTCACACTGCACGCCCCTGTAAAAAGTCCCTGCCCAGCTCTCTTGTGATCAACTGGAGATTGGTCAAGGACAGCTCAGTGACCATCTACTGCAGGAATGGAAGTCAAATTAAGTTAAGTTAAGTTAAGGCAAATTTTGAAGGAAAAATACTGTGAAGAAGCAAAAAACTGGCTGGAAGCCAGGCTAATCTGGTCTGTGAAGGAGAAGGGCTGAAACTTTTTTTTTCCTAAAACCACAGTAGGAATGGATTTGGAATAATTAGCTGTTGCCAGTGTTTCCCCTTTTCTTATAACTTTCAGTTGAAGGAAGAAAGAACACATAAACCATTTATCTCCTGTATTTTGTGTAATTAATCAGTTAGTGTCTGAACATGGAAGGTGATTTATCATACTCTATAAACCCTGTCCATCCAATTGTAGACTGCTTGTCACTTGGTCTCACGGACAGCAAAAGCAATTTCTTATATTGCTACTGTTGAAAAAATCACTGGAACAAAAGGAGAAAACCACTAGGAGCAAGCGAAATCTCAGTGGTAAGCAGATGCACATATATTAAAATGTCAAATGTTAAAGAAAAATAAAAATTTGGAATATCTTCGGTTGTACTGCACCAACAGTGGGGAAGGCAGCTGCTATTATTTTCCTTGATCTCTAGGAAAATGGCATATTTACCCAAGCATATGCAAATTTTTCTATTTAGCCTGGAAATGAAGCACATTCTGCTCATGTAGTGTTATATTTCTTTCATTTACTGCAGGAAGGAGGAGGAAAGGAAAGATCAAGTCATTATTTACTTGACAAAATCCTTTGTTACTTTTCCCGGTATCAGTTAATTACCAGTGAGCTAATCAACTTACACCTCAGCCAAACTCTTTTCTTTACAATTCACTAATAAAAGAGGCTGCTCAGACAATTCAAATTTACTTTATTAGCATAGCTTGGATATTTCATACCTATGAGCTAAAGGAGAATAAAAGGAAACACAAAGAAATACAATAATACGTTTCCACGTCCCAGTTTCTTCTGAGGTGACTTGTGTCCCTCCATTTCCACAGTAAATTGTTGATGAGCTGCCTCAGTAGGACAGCTCATTACTAGACAGGGAAAGAAGGACATTTTATGGAGCTCTTCTACCAAGGACCCTACTTTATTGTGGCATCAGCTAACAAGAAGTGGAGCTGATGTCACAGACATGAGTCATATAATCACAGAATTATTTAGGAAGAAAAAGACCTGTTAAGATGACCAAGCCCAGCACTGCCAAGCCCACTAATAAACCATGTCCCTAAATGCCACACCTATATGTCTTTTAAATCCTTCCAGTGATGGTGACTCCATCACTTCCCTGTGATGGAACAGGGTAGCCTGTTCCAAAGCTTGACAATCATTTTGGTGAAGAAACTTTTCCTGATATCCTATCTAAACTGGGGAAGAAGACCAGCCTGACTGAACAGGAAGCTTTCACTGGAACTCCAGTCAAGAAAAAGAGAGTTTATGACTTTTGGAAGAAGGGGCAGGCTACTCAGGAAGGGTACAAGAAAGCCATTAGGTCATGTAGAAAGAAAATTAGAAAAGTGAAAGCTCAGCTAGAATTCAATCTGGCCACTGTTGTGAAAGATAATAAAAAGTGTTTTTATAAACACATTGACAACAAAAGGAGGGCCAAGGAAAATGTCCATTCTTTATTGGATGTAGAGAGGGACATTGTCACCAAGAATGAGGATAAGGCTGAGGTACCTAATACCTTCTTCACCTCAGTCTTTAACAGTAAGGCCAATTATCTTTAGGACAACTGGCCCCCTGCCCTGGTAGATAGGGGCAGGGAGCAGAAGAGACCCCCAGCAACCCAGGAGAAAAGGCTGGGGAGAGTCCTGTTCAATACCTTTATTGATGTTCTGGATGAGGGGATCAAGGACATCTTCAGTAAGTTCACAGATGACACCAAGTTGGGTGGGAGTGTTGATCTGCCAGAGGGCAGGAGGGCTCTGGACTGGCTGGATCCATGGGTCCAGGCCAAGTGCTCTGTCCTGCCCTTGGATCGCAACAACCCCCAGCAGCGCTACAGGCTGGGGGCAGAGTGGCTGAAGAACTGCCCAGTGAAAAAGGACTTGTAGGTGCTGTTTGACAACCAGCTGGCTGAACATGAGCCAGCTGGTGGTCCCAGGTGGCCAAGAAGACCAATGGCATCTTGGACTGTATCAGAAATACAGGACCAGAGCAGTGATTGTCCCCTTGAGCTTGTGCGCACCTCGGATCCTGTGTTCAGTCCTGAACTCCTCAGGACAAGACATTGAGATTCTGGAATGTGTCCAGAGAATGGCAATGAACCTTTGGTCTAGAGAGTGAGTCATGTGAGGAGTGGCTGAGGGAGCTGGGAGTGTCCAGTCTGGAGATAAGGAGGTTCAGGGAAGATCTTGTGTATGCTCTCTACAACTACCTAAAAGATTTTGTAGCCAGGTGGGGATTAGCCCCTTCTCCCAGGCAACTATGACAGGACAAGAGGATATAGCCTTAAGCTGTGCCAAGGGAGGTTCATTTTGGACATCAGGAAGAATTTCTTCACTGAAAGGATTGTCAAGCATTGGAATGGGCTGCCCAGGGAATGTGGTTGGGTCACCATGTCTGTCAGTGTTCAAGAAACCACAGGATGTGGCACACAGTGGCACTAGACAGTGGTGAACTAGGTTTAGTTGCTATGGTGATGTTTGGTCAAAGGTTGGACTCGATGATCTTGGAGGTCTTTTCCAACCTAAATGATTTTTTGATTCTATAACACACCGAAATTCATAGGTATGTCACATCAAAACTTCAGGTGAGAGTGGGTCCATCATGACACACTTTTCTGAAAAGTTTCATCCAGAAGTGTGACATAATTATTTAACTGCGATATGAATTACCTGATTATAACATATGAAGTTACATTATGGGCACGAACCATATGCTGAATTCTGCCTGTGTTAAAGCATTATGACCACAATGGTAAGTCAATATGATATAATACTGAATTCCTGTCTCAGACAACTTGTCCTGGCACTGACTGCTGAGCATGGCAGCTGTGGGCAGTCTGAATCACTCAGTGATTGAGTTCAAATGGCATGGTAGGTGTGACCTAAAAGTTAGGCAATGCTTATGTATGGTTTAAATTTGACCCAATATGCTTAACACAAACCATAGGACTCCCTCTCTGAGCACTGTGATTTCTGTGATCTATATTAATATAGCTTTGTAGCTTTCTGGTAGAATTTTGAGTGCGACTGTCTCAGGGAAATGGATACAGTGACTTCTTTGCAGGCTAGATTTCAAAAGCCAACTCTAGTCTCATCACCTGTAAAATAAGAAAAGCACCCACAGAATAAGCCCTGCTGGTTCTAGGACTGGCTTTTCTCTGGGACCATTGCTGAACAAGGGTGGGGTCTGCATTGTCTGCATCAGTTTTGCTACCCAAACCAGGTGCTCTGTTGATGAAGAGGTGCAACTGTCATAGGTTAGAGTAGTGCTGATGCTTGAATGAAAGAGGAATAAAATTCAGTGAGGCTCCAGCACAGATTAATTGGTCTCTCATGCCAGTCTTCCCAAAGAAAGCTACAGTGCACTCAGAGGTCACTGTCATGCATCAGCCCATTTGGTCAAAGGCTAAGCAGTGCTTCTGGATGAATTTAATTTTTTTTTTAATGCTGTCAAATCAAAGATGCTCTCCACTACCCAGAGCACGTTATGTACCAGAGCCAACCAGAAACAGCTGAACACCTTCCTCCTTGTACTCCTTACTCCTGTACTTGAAAGGAGCATTTCTACCTACTGCTTCCATTGTCAGGGACTGAGCTATTCACATGACTGTCTCCAGTTTTGAAGCCAATGCTCTCTGAAGTCTTTGAAGGCCAGACTGCTAATCCCTTGACAAGCAAGTGAATTTCTTGACAGTGTGATTGGTATTGGCCCATGGCCCTCAATGGCTTGGCCCTCTGACAGCTGGCAGTGATTTTCTGACGGCTGAAGCCCCATCACATGCACCCTGACAGCAGCAGAATAATATTCTCATGCCTGTGATAATGGCAAATGTGTTTGGAAAGCTCATGAATAAAATTCCCTTCTCTGTCTCTTTTTATAACTCTGATGTGCTTTTCTGTTCCCCAGTTTCTCCTTGTATTTTTTTTTAACCCTCACTCCACACTTATTTTTCCCACTCTATTATTATTCCTCATGTTATTGGAGTGGCCAGGACAGACATTTCTAATTTCTTCCCTTCCCAAGACTCAATGCTCATTCTTTTGGTCATTGAGCAATATTCCCTAGATATTGTTGGCAGGAGGCTGAGTCCTGTGTGAAACTGCCATGCAGAGCCCCTCTTAGTTTACCCCTACCAGCTTCTAACAGTGCCAGTTCCATCTTCCATCACCCTTGCTTGCCAGCTTTGCTATTTATTTTCAAAACATGCCTTCGACTCTGGTGTGTTTTCTCAGGAAAGTTTGGGCTTAGTTCCACAAGCCTGACATACCTCTTAATTTGAAAGTGCAGAGAGGAAGCTTGGGTACAGGGAGGCAGAGGAAAGGCGAAACCATGGTGTAAAACCTGGTTTTAATTTTTGCCTCAGCTCAGGGACAGTAGGGTTTGTCCTCAACTGAGCAGGAGGGACTTGGGACTTAGGGCTCATTTACATGACCAAGCAGGACTCAAGGAAGCAGAGTCTAGGGATTTTCTTAGTGGGACTGACTTATCCCAGAGAGACTGGCAGTGAGAGAGAGGGAGGAAGGAAGGAGATTACTGCCAGCAGGTAGGAAACCTCCTGCTCCAGCAATCTGGGATGCAAGATTTATTCTCTAAGGGTTCTGGGAAGACAAGAAAATAGATTAA